>JAODLL010001827.1:0-12850 GCA_026546735.1 Forbesichthys agassizii
GGGGGGGGGGGCCATGTATGAAGGAATTAATAAAAGCTACATGGACAAAACAGGCAAGTGAAAGCCAAAGGGAGGTAGAGGATAGAACAAGGGGAAGCTAATTGTTAAACACAGGAGAAAATGCCCGACAATGTTAATTATCGGTCCCCTTTAGCTTTCTCTCACAATCGCTTTGTGCCATGCATTTGTTGTTTGTTAACTTTTGCATGGGCAAATATGGAAAATATGGAAATGTGCCTCAATACAATATGACTAAGTTGTTTCTAATTTGCATATCCTATGAGTGTATGTGTGTATTGTGCGCACACTGTAAGTTTGCCCGTGTTGATGCATTAATGCCTATCTAGTGTTTTTTCCCCAGGCATCGGGTGACATATGAGGTCTAATAAATGACATCACAGCCGGGAGAAGTAGGTCCCCTAGTGTTAGGGTTATAGCTGCCCTTTCCACTGCCTGACCATAATGACTCTGTAATTGACTGGTGAAAAGCAGAAGTGTGTGCCTTGGGCATGAAGGCAAGACAGCACACATTTATCTGTGATGCTGGGTGTTATGTGTGAGTGTGAGGGAGAAAGATTACATATTGTGTGTGTGTGTGTGTGTGTGTGTGTGTGTGTGTGAATATTTGTCCGTATCAATGTGTGTGTATGTGCTAATGTTAGTGATTACATGCAAACATGGTTTTGTAGCACACGTTTTGTAATTCATGTCCCGAGTGTGTGTGTGTGTGTGTGTGTGTGTGTGTGTGTGTGCGCACACGTATGGACATGTCAGCAGTGCTAATAAGTGTGTAAGTGCCTGTCGGTATTCTCTCTTCCATGGCAAACTCATATTGTAGCAACAAGCAAATTATTGCATTAATATTTTATACAAGACAATAAAACGTATGCTTGGTAACAGGCCATAGGTCATAAGGCCCATTTATACTTGCTGGGTAACCATAACCGTAAGGATCAGGCTGCTATAGATGAATGGACAGAGGAAAGAGTTATGATCACATACAACAGCAAGCTAACGACTATCTAGCTAACACATTGTAGTAGTTAAAAACACGTGTGACTATAAATCTGTTTATTGTGGTCCATATTTTAGAGATGTATATTTATATTTTCTCTCAGTATGTTTCTTCCATCATTCAACAAGTGTATAGAACCTCTACTCAGCTGAAGTATCAGTTATTTACTTATTACATCAGCATTTCCATAAGTTACACATATAGCCACATTAACATTTAACATTTATGTTTACATTTGCTACAAGTGAGTAATGTCAGAATGTTCATCCCCTGAATGTATCCTTTCACCATGTTCCCATTCCATTCATCACTGGTTCAAATTCATTTTCTATCCTTCAAATGCTCCCTGGGGATTTCCCACAGGACACTGAACTCTCTGCTCCATCTCACTCATTTTCTTTCTTATGTTTTGTTGTTGGTCATTGCCCATCTGTCTGTCACTCACCCCCCTACACATACATTGATAGGGTAGGAATGAACGTGGCCAGTGACATTTCAGAGAGCTACAAACATCAACAGTATGTCAATAGAACATGTTCCCGTAATGGACCTTTGTAATTTGTCTCATTAGAAAGCAGAGAGCTCTGTTTGCTGCTTAAACAACAACAACACGCGCGCACACACGTGCACGCACGCACACGCACACGCACGCACACACACGCACGGACACACACACTTTTGTCATTCTATCAAGTACCTATGGTTTGGTCACTTTAGAAAACTTAATTTAAACTAATTTTTCTCAAGGCATTCTCTCCCACCCCCTTCCCCTCTCTCTCTCTCTCTCTTTCTGTGTGAAACACACACACACACACACACACCTCTGTTGCAGGGATTTCTGTGTGACGTGGTGGCAGTGTGGGCCCCTCTGGGGGCCAGGCAGACAGCCAGCATACCAATAGACCTCAGTTCTCGTTCTCTCTCTCTCTCTCTCTCTCTCTCTCTCACACACAAACATGATGTATCTCTCACATACACACTTTCATATGAATTCATACATAAACATGTATGCAGGGACACCCACCCACACACACTGCCGCCAGCCCTCAATTTGCACTTTAAAGATGGCTCCACCTTTCTTTTCTTTTTTAAGTCTCTCGCTCCTTTCCTCTCCCTCTCTTTTTATCCTCCTCTCTGGAGGGGGAGTAGGGAGAGACATAAGCCCTTCCCCAGGAGCACAGCAGAGGAGGGAGGAAAGGAAGACGGAGGAACAGAGGAGGAGGAGTGCAAGTGTGGTAAAAGAGGATGGGGGAATTCAGCCATTTTGTATTCAATTCAGAGAACAGCAATCAAACAGTTCTTTGTGCCTGTGTAAAATTTGAAAAGAACAAAAAGATTGTACATTTTCTCAAAAGCCAGTGATATGATATGTATTTCCTGCATATTACTAAATTAAACCATACACTGTACCAGGGGCGGTTTGTTCCTTAGGGCGATTGGGCAACGTACCACCAAAGGGAGAAAGAGAGAAGGGAATTTCAAACTTTACCAGTGTACATACAATAGCTGCCTGCCCTGCCTCTAAATGTAAGGTCTCGTGATCCCAGTCCTGTGCTAAGTCTCATCACTTCATGTGCTTGTGTTTGAGGCCTGTTTGCCATGTGTTTCCCAGTCTCGTTAATTCCACCTGTGTCTGGGTAATCATGTCTAACGTGATGCACCTGCCCCTCTTTGTTGTTAGCCTTTGTTGTAAATGTGAGCGTTGCTCGCCGTGGTCCTGCCTTTTGTTGTTTTTCGTTTAGAATAAATATTGTTTAACTTTAGCTACATGTCTCACGTTTGGGTCCTCACCTCCGTGCAACGTGACACTAAATATCTTAATCCAATCAGCGTCCAGTGTTCCGTGGAGTACGTATAGCCTCTAGCCCCGTTTTAGGAGATATCAATATGGCTGAAATTTCTCCCGATTGCTCTCATAGGCGTTCATATTCAAATATTTTTTCCACAAATGCAGGCTCTGCAATGCATTCTCTATGGCTAGTGCTTGCACTAACGTGTTTACATCATACACAACGTTTGTAGATATCTGTCAGTGACGTGCGTTGTCTACGCAATGGGGCCTAGAATGGTTCGTCGCCGCACATTAAGGATTGTGTCTTATCCGTTCTGTCTGCATTACTTGCAAAGTAAATAATATTAATATTATTAATAATATTAATACTAATCGGTAGGATGGTTTATTGTGCTTTTCCATAACCATTTGTAACCATATCTAAACAAACACCAAACGTCAATGTATTGCATTCATGTAAACCTATAGACTACCGATAGCCTACTACTGTAAACAAGATTGGGCGAGAGCATTCTGCTGCACCTAAAATAATATAAACTGGATCAGACTATTATGAATTAATTTATTTTTGTCAATATAAAGTGTGTTTTGTATCCATTATTTAAGAAATGTATTTCATTAACTAAAGTGTAAAGCAGACATCTGCTTGTAACGTATGCACTTTTAACATATTGGGCATGCATGTTTTGTTTTTCTTTTAGTATTTGCAGTTTTTTTTTAATGCTTTTGTTAATTTGCACATCTATTTTGATAATGTTACAGTGGTGTCTGTCTAAGGCCTATTTTAAATAAACGAATGCGTCTGTTAAAAAAAACAAAAACAATGATGGATGGTTTTATTGCAACAAAGAAATGCAAATGTTAAGAACAAAATGTTCCCTTGTATTTTTGTTTTGTGACCTCAAAGCACTCTTTGACGAATGCCAATACTCCATAGCATATAAGCCATGTGCAGGCACAAGGGAAGGATGCTGTCAGGGTGCATACTGTAAACATTTCACTCCCAGCAACTGTGCAAAGTAAAAGGCTAACCTTAGCCACTCCAAAGAGCAAATAGACACAGTTGAGTTTATTATGTATATAGATGCTTTCTTATTTTGGTGTGTTCTCAGCTGCTTTGATGTTCATTATGGTGTCAATTATATTATACTGTTGTTCAAACATGTCAGGTATACAGGAGTTTAGGGTACACTAATGCAGTTTGAACAAAGTCAGTGTTACTCATTTGTCTAACTCATAACCAGCCCCACTCTTCCTGATAATACACCCCAACAGCAGAATCATCAAATATCAGTCATATGAACCACCCCGATATTATCTCTCATCTGTCCCTCTTGTTTATTAATAATAATAATACATGTGTATTTATATAGCGCTTCAAAGTACTTGATGTGGTATTTGATGCTTTTCTTGTCAATATTGAATGTCTAATCGATGTGTTATTGTACAAACAAGTATTTATCTGATGTTTATGATAGATCAGTTTAAATAGGTTTGCTGATTCTGCCGGCTCATTAAAAAAGCAGGTAATGACATCCCTTTTCAAACAGGCCTATAAGGATCTTTATTGTTCTTAAGGTGTTGTGTCAGGACTGGTTTGCTGTGTGAGTTCCCGAAGTAGGAGTACACTCGGCCATTGGTCATATTGTACTCAAATATTCATATTGAATGAGGATGTTACACCTGCGTTTTAATAGAGTGTACCTACAGTTTATTTCTCTGTGATACTAGTGCTATGTTGTTGACATGTATTTATATTCCTCTGATTCACTGTCAAATAATCTGCTTTTTAGTTATTCTCTCTCAGGTTGTTCTTGGTTTTATTTACCTCCTCGTATAGGCTATAGTGCTATACAAACTAGGTTTTGTCTATTGTTTCACACCAGGATCATTGGTTCACATGCTTCCACTGAGAGGAGCAGTATACCTCGTACTTGTGTACAGAACATTAGTAATGGCACACTTGACGCTGCTGCTTGAGCAGAGTGGACACAGTGGAGGGATGAGAGACACAGACTGAGAGAGAGCGAGAGAGAGAGAGAGCGCTGGTCCAGATCGCTGGGTGTGCCTTGCTGCATATCGACATTAATTATTCATGAAGGCAGAATGTGGATGGAGGCTAAACATTATTGCTAAAAACAACATCTGAAAATGAGGGTTGAGACAGCATGTATAATGACTACTGTGTTTCAATGAGGAAAACCCTGCTAATTAGACCTTGTTGAGGCGTGCGCACAGAACTGCAAACAGGGCAGATATGTTGCTGTAAAGGCACACTTCCCACGTTTCAGCCCCAGCTCAGTGTTTATGCTTAAAATGCAAGTGTGCATGGGCATGTGGCTGTACGAGGAGGGGTAGAGAGGCGTGTCAGCACTCACACAAACAAAGTAGCTTGTGTAAACTGCTCTGGGCCACCAGGGAGATCTTTCACGCACACCGAGGAGTGTCTTTTAAGGTGTATTATGTTTGGGTGTGCTTCTCAATGCATTACATCAGATATGTTCATGGAAGCGTTGCCTCGTGTCGGTTGCTAACTGCAGGTCAAGCTGTATGCCATCTGCCATGAACTTCACACTCACACGGTCTATGAGAAAGCCAGGATTCTTCTTCCCCCCAACTCTCTTTCACTGCTTTCTTCTGTTAACCCCCCCTTCATTATTCATCCCCTCTTCCTTTACTTGGTGTGTGCCAACTCTCTCTCTCTCGTTTCATCTGTCACACCTCTGCAGCTCTCTCTTTCCCTCCCTCTTTTTCACTGCACGCATGCCTGGCCATTCATTCGTTCACTCTCCTGCCGACTAATGGGGCGGTGTTGCCATGGTAACTCTCTCCGTCGGCCTCCCTCTCCTTCTCCGGGTAACTTTTTCACTTTCTCTCTCCCCACCGCATTCGCTACCTGGCTCTCACCCATTCTGTCATCTGCCACTTTTCTCTGTGTGCTCTTCCACCACCCTCCCTTTCTCCTTTGTTTGGAAATCATGACACGTGGCAACCACCCAGGGAAGGTGTGTGGAACATTGTGTGTTGTGTGCTGGTGAATATTAGAGGCAATGTCTTGTTATAAACAGTACATAACGCATATTCACTTAAAGGTAAAGTAAACTATTGCAAGCTAAATGTAAACAAATACATTGTCATATTCTTTAAATATCTCCTAGCATTTTGCTAGCTTACCGTTCTCTGTGCGTGTTGAAATAGTAATCTGTCTTCACAGCCGTAGCTCCGTAAAAGGTAACATCTACAACGCTTTGCTTCACAATGCATTTCGACATGTGAGGCGCCGCTGCGGAGGACCACGGAGCCATAATCTTTGATTTAAGCTTGAATTTAGCAAGAGTGATTGTTTCTGCCTTTAATTTACATGAGTTTGTGAATCACCTTTTTATATTCAGATAATTAATAATGTAATTTTGTTCCCTCCAAAAAAACAATTTATAGTTCATACTGGAGAGACATGACTATAAAGCTTTTTCAGCTGAACAGCCTTGCCAAGGTTATCTCCCTTTGGAGTAAAACTTTGGTGTTTTCTAATAAATAACACATTAAAGATATTTTGGTCTGTCTGTCACCTTTCAGTCTGTCAGTTCTAGAAGATTCCAGTGGTCTTGTGTTCCTCCCTTGGGCTCTTACAGCACACAGTAACAGCCCAGCCCTCTACAAGCCAACTGTAGAAACTGTACTTATATACAGTGTCAATCTACAGTACTATAACCATGCTACTGCACAAATGAGTCTTTTCACAGCAGGGAAAAGGCAGCTGTTCATTACTTGTTATTTAGCACACCTAAATCAAACAGACCAATTATTTATTTTGTTAGCTACTGTGTTTTTTTCCCTCTGCTATGATGTCCAGAGAAATTCTTAATGCTAATGCTTCTACTTATAAAAAGGCACATCAACTATATTATTGTTTATAATTGTATTGTGTTGCAAGTCTATTTCCCCAAGATTGAGAAGACCTCTTGAGGAACATGTTGATATGTCATTTGTCACTCTGGCAGGCATCATACCTCACTGACAGGGTGTCAAAAGAGTGTCTTGTGTCGCTGATCAATTTGCAACAAACTACAGAAATTAGCAAAGCGCTATCTTTAACTGCTTTCTTAAGCATCCCAGAAGCGGCTTCCATTAAAAATAGAATTGGTGCTTATTTTTAGATGCTTCTAGATGCTTCTCTGATTTGTTGCATAGTTTGGTGGTTCACTTGCATTGACTAGAGCTCAGAAACGCACCCAGTGTAAATCCACATTTAGCCTGTTAATAATAATAATAATAATAATAATAATAATAATAATAATAATAATAATACACCTTTTATAGCAACTTTCATTCAGGAATGACAGCTCAAAATGCTTTACATTTAACAGATTATTATATTTTCAATATCATGCACATCACAATGCGTTTCCAATGTGTGGGGTGGAGCTTCTGAGAGTGAACCCTATGGCATTGAAGATGTTTTCTTTTTAATCCAGTTCAATTATCAACAAGCTTTCTCCAGAATACCTATAAGCCGCAGTATAGTTAGGTCAGAAACCGTCACATTGCAAGACCTTGATTCACATGTGTACACACAAAACAAATGCAAACACACACAAAAATAATTCAACTTCTCTCTCTCTCTACTCCCCCCACCCCCCCAACTCCCTTACACTGCTTTCTGTTAACCCCCCCTTCATTCTTTCATCCTCTTTTTCTTTACTTGGTGTGTGCCAACTCTCTCGCTCTGACAAAATCCCCCCCGTTAGTTCTGTACAATCTGGCTCAATGGATACACTCAATGTTCACTTGACAAATAAAAACATGACAATGGCCGCAAATAACAGGCCACTGAATAGCAACAACGTGTAAAAGCATTTAGAAACACATACACATGTATTTGAAAGTCAGTCCTTTTTGGATTAGAAAGAAGCAATTCCTGTAACTGTAGCCATTCCTTAACTGACTAGATGCAACAGTCTGACTGTTCTTTCTAATTTATTTCTTCTCGGTTAAATGTGTCTGCCCGCTTTCCCCGCAACACGTTAGCCTGTGTTCTCTCGGGTTATTACTTTCTCTGTCTGTCTCCCTCTCCCCTTCATCCATTCTGTATCCAGCTAGGTGACATTTAGTAGATATACCTCGCTAGAATGCTAACAAAGCCCGCTGGCGTGGCAACATTTCACAGGGGGTGAAGGGTGTCTGGTGTTTGGGGTATTGTGGGGTTAGATAGATTTATTTTTTAACCTTAAAAGTTCACATAAGTACTGGAAAAAAGCAGCGCAAAGAATGAACTTTACTGACAAACTTAACCTTTATATCAATTTGAAACTTAGAGTGGTCCTGGTATGTGATCCTTTACACAGATTAAGGTAGACAAGGTGTGTGTGTGTGTGTGAGAGAGAGAGAGAGAGAGAGAGAGAGAGAGAGAGAAAAAGAGGACAAAGGTATGGTTCAGAAAGAGCAATGAATGTGTAGACAGAGGGTGAAGTGGAAGCAGATCAAGGGAACAGCATTGAAAGAAAATATAATTGGACACTTAATCACACATATCAAATGTATTCAACAAACAAAAAATGTATTCTCTGTAAGAGCTGTGTTTGTTTGTGTTTTCCACGACAAGAAAACATAAATGCTTGGAGAATGGTGGCAGTGCTGCAATTCTGTACGTATTGAGTTCCATAGAAACGGCTGTCATCGCCTATTGTAAATATATATGCATAGTCGTTGCTATGTCAAGGTTGTTTATCCAACTCTGCAGCCGGCATCACAGTGTGCTCTCTAAAGTGAGAGAGAACATGTTTATATTTGTTATGCAGCAATGTGTAAATATATCAATATATATACAGTATTTGTGTTTTTTGTGCTCACCGTTATAAGGTTTATGCTATTGTACTAAAGTGTTCGGTAATATAAACACGCATTTGAATAGAAATTTAAATGTAAAGTATAGCAGAGAGAGAGAGAGAGAGAGAGAGAGAGAGACTACTACAATACTCAACCTGTCTCCAAAATGCTGAGTCACCTTCTGATCCCCATCGAGAGCAAGATGACGACGCATGCATCTGTTTCTCTCCTCCAATCTGAGGCATACTATCTGTCTTCCATATGTTTTTTTTTTTTTCTGTACCCATTGCCCATATGCTCTCAACCCCTTGAACATTATCCACTTCCCTTTTTGGGATATTCTATCCCTCTTTTCTCTCCCTTCCTCCCAGGGCTCTCTTGCCCTTGTGCCTCCAGCTGTAGGAAACTTGCCATAAATGCTTGGTATTATTGATGTGTTGGTTGATAAATCCCACCATGGATGGTAGTATGCCGGGCCCCTGTATAGCCCCACAGAGCATCAATTTCGAGCCCTTGACAATTCTAACAGTTTTCCTCTGTCTTTCTTTTTGAAAATATTCCCCTCTTACATTTATTTTATTGTTGGCACCATCTGGAAGGGGACAGGAGTGTATATCATGGATGTTCCTTTACGGTGATTATTATTGGCTGAAGTATTCCCGATCTGTGAGCTCTGCCACACGAATATATCTTATGCCTGTCTTATAAGGTGAATTCCTTATTAAGACATTTAAGGAACAGTAAAATAATCAATGTATAAATGAACAGGTGGCCAATACAAGGTACACTTTAGAATGGGTGGAATTTGTCTAGGAGGTGGTTTTCTGTTTTGCAACAGAGTTCGCTGTTAGCAGGTATTCACACAAACAATATTATCAGCAAGATATTTGTTTACCAAGAAATGTGTTGGTTTTAGAGAGGTTTTCCTTTTTCTGTTTCAAAAACATCAAACGTCCAAGTATGTCTTTCTGCGAGGAAGGGCTCTATGCTCACGTCTTCAAAGGTAGCCACCGTGGGTCAAATCCGTTCTTCCCCGGCCCTCTTTATATATTTTCTCCTTGTGTATCTCACAGAGGTCAGCACCTAGTCACGCAAGTAGTGCGGACACAGTCTGACATTGCTGGGTCAAGCCCTATCTTGCTTCACTTTCTTCTCCTTTACTTGTCTTTCTCCTCTACGCCCGTCTCAGCTGAGTTGTCCTTATCATAACATTAAATGATGTATTAAGGCAGGCAGACTTATGAGTTCCTCTTCATAAAATAATGTTTAAAGGGGGAAAAAGAGCTGGAATATCCAGAAACATCCTACTTGCAAGGGTCCAGAGGGCAGGAGAAAATTAAACATTAGGCTTTAGCAAGGAGGGTAAGAGAGAAAGGGAGAGATGGGAATGAAGAAGTATTTAATCTTTTTCTACTAATATTTGGCTTATAGATTGCATTACAAACTCAGAACTCAATTTATGTAAATAAGATTATGGGGTTAATATTGTATGAGAGGGACACAGTGAGATAATGGTACAAAGACCTCGATTTGGAATGTCTAAGGAATGTTTTACATTTTTGAGAGAGGTTAATGTTTCCTTTATTTCTTTTGTCCCCATTTTTTCTGATGATTGCGATGGTAACAAAAGACCAGTAGCGTAAGCCAATAATCCCAGAAAAGAAACCCTGTGTTAATCACACCCAACATCACATTTCCTACTTTGTCTATTGCTTAATTAATGATTGTATCACAATAAACCTATGCCGATAAGCTATGATCCATAGAAAAGAACAGCCATTTTCACAGTGGATATTTAGCAGGCCTTTTGCCCTGTTTTGTAATTAAATTCTCTTTTGTATTTTGTTACATTTTTTATTTATTTTCTTTTAACCAATGTGGATGTAAGGCCTCGAGTGCAGCTGCAAGGGAGGAAGCCAAGAAAATAGCAAAAGGTCTTCAACAGAACAAGAAAAAGCTTGAGGGGTTTATTAACGTGTTCAGATAACAGTGTTGCAGTAAAATGGAGAACAAAGCAATACACATATAGCCCTGACTGGCTGCAGGTGACAGTGACTGTGATGGTTGTTAGGTGCGGCAGGGAGTGTCAGGAGATGGATAGCATCAGGTCAGTTGCTAGAACGCCGGCGAGGAGGACCGGGGTAGGCAGGCACTGGGCCCCGCAGCCCCAGACGTTACAGCTGGTTACTTTCACATGCAAAGAATAGCTGACAACTTTCTTTACCATCTGTTTATATATGACTTCCCAAGATTTCGCATCAGCTACAGTAGTTACCTTAAACATATTGTACGTTTTTTTTTTTTTTAACAGTACATTACAGCGCTTTACTGCTACAGCGTTGTATTGCCTTTCTTAGCAGTATTTATATCATCTTATTTATGCAAGGCAGAATGACACTTTTAAAGGCAAAATCATGATTTAGGTACTCTTCTAAACCAAAAAGGGCCTAGATCTTTGTAGAATACATTAAGCTACAGACAGGTGACAACATCAAAGCATCTATATATTCATGATTATGTTCTTTGCAGGTACCACATTGTAGACAAATATCACAGTAATACAAATTAGGTTTGTCTAGCAAATACATTTCCTTATACAAGATTGTTATTTTTTGAATTAATTTTCTTTCCACGAACGAACGCTTGAATCAAATCGAAGCGCATTCTGAAGCAAAGCGTAGTACTAAGATTTTGTTGATGTAAGCGCCACTTTGCTTATGTCCTATTTACAGCGTCAGGTCTGTGTAGAAGTATCGGATACATTTTTTGAAATTATCAGGACGCACCAAGAATGGGAAGCTAGCGAAATACGATGAGATATTTGGAGTATTTGACAAAACGTGTGTTAGCTTATAGCTGACCTAACCTTTGAACAATCTACTTCTCTCTAACTTTGATTAATGATGTATACTTATCTCAAGCTTTAAAGTGCCTATTTTTTTGTTTTAAATGTGTAATATTGTCTCATAGGACTATAATAATTTATGTGATGAGTTAATATTTGTTTTGCTTTCAATTAATGCATAATGCAATATGTTGGAAATAAGGATTGGCATCGCATTCCTAATCAATTTCTTCTTATTTGACCATTGGGAATTAGTGTGCCCCGAAATAGTTGCTAATGCTACTGATAGCTGTGATGAAAATTTGTACAATGCAAAATTATCCGTTGATGCATTACCACTCAGATCATGTAATTTAACATATGAAAACAAAAAAACCCATGTTGGTGTGGTAAATTTACATTTATGCCGTTAGAACAGGTTTAATCGTATCAGAAATGCACACAGATAAATAGCCTAGGCTAAGTCTCTTGAAGGAGATTTTGTATGTGGACACGCTGTTGTGTTTAATAATTGAATGTTAAATCCATTCTGTGAGCTGTGAACAATCTGAGCTTGATTGTAATTATGTGGATATTTCCATAATCATTGTCATAATAACACACCACTAATTCCATACACTCCAGCCTTTGTGCTGCAATTAAGGCTAACAATGGTGATTAGCATAATCACGTTAAAGAATATGTTGCCCTTGTTTCATGCAATCAGAGCAATATTTCAGTTCAATATACCTCTCCTGCTCATATGTTGCTTCATACTACTGATAGGGCCTTATGTACATACGTTAGCAAACGCAACGTTAAAAAAAGCATTGGAATAAGCCGAGCTCCCATGGTCTATCATGGAACCGCTGATTCCAAGAATACGAAAACAAAAGTTCATCGATGGTGATATAGATATTCTTGTCCATGACGTAACATCAAAAACATAGATACACTACAGAGGTGTACTTCTACCTCAACTCAAAAAAAAGTTGTGTCGCTTTAACAGAACAATGTAGCTTAATGCCATAGCAGATACTCATAGGGAAGTGGATACAGGAAATAAAGATGGCAAGACATTAAAAGGCGAACAAAGGAGAAGGTTGCATTTAACAGTCTACAAGCCAGCAAACATTTAATGCTTTAAAAGGTAAAGTTGTTCCAAAATAACACACTACGTAGGCTACACACTTAGTATAGTATAATAAAAATATGATAAGTGTAATGAAGAAAAGCACAGCTTAAGTATTTTAATTTTTCACCTGGGAGTATATCCTTTTTTTATTATTATTTATTTATTTTATTTTTTTCTCTTCATACAAAACATAACATTAACAACTTAAACCCCTGTGCATCACAGTCTAATTTAGCTCAATTGCTGCCGGCGTATAAG
>JAODLL010001828.1:0-11075 GCA_026546735.1 Forbesichthys agassizii
ATAATGTGAAAAAACGAATACTCGAATCCCAATATTGAAATTGAATACATACCCAACAAACGAATACCCGAATAATCAAATATTTGGGGCCAGCCCTACAAAACAGGCATTAGTTTACAATGCACTTGCTTATACTGGGGTCTTGGCCACTTTCCTCGTACGTGCGTGTCTGTGTGTATGCACGCAGTGTACAAAAGCATTCGCTCTAGTCTTGTGCGTGCATTAGTCATTTTACTTACTGTGACATTTCCACCTCCTGCACGCTCCAGACTGCGGCCTAGAGAATATTACATTCTGGTTCGAGGGAGGATGGCCTCCCGGGGATGTGGATTATACAAATATACTTGAGCCTCAGCTGCTCAATTGTGCGCAGTTAGTCACAGCTATACATGTTCCTTCCTTTTATGCCTTGGAACTGCGGTGCGTGTGAAGAAGAAGGGTATATTGTTTTGACTGCATGCTGTCCTCTACTGTAAAGAGGGCTAACCTGTCTGGTTGAGCGGTCTGGCCCTCGCACTGGCTTCTCCTGTTTCCAAGGATGCCCGCCAAAGACAGGGGCCATACAGGGATGCCCTTGAACGGGCTCTTTATTGTAAACCTTTGTGGGTGGGCATATTACTCTCTATTCTTTTGAGGGTCCTATGGGATTCAGACTAGTGTAATTCTAGTATTGAATTGTAGGGGTTAGGAGGGCTACAGGTGGAGTCCACAGCAAGGTTTGAACGCAGTCTTCTTTTGTTTTACTAAGGGACAACGTGAGAAGGTTTCCTTCAAAGCTATTGGACACAGGCTCTCGTCTGTTTATTTTCCAGTGAGATCGACCGTAATTGGCCTTACTGGGGTGGGGGATGGGGGCCGTGGGGGGATTCTGTTGCGGTTAAGATGAGAGGCACTGTCAATTCCTGTGATTACTGCTGATGAGGCCGAGTGTTAGATGCGGTGATAAAAGCAACTTTAACCCCGTTTGTTGCCACGGCAACGAGAGACACTTGGCAATCATGCATGAGAGGAATGAAAGTTACACTTTTTATTATCTCTGTCTCACCCCCTCCACCCCCCATACCCCTCCCTCTCTCTCTCTCTCTATCTCTCTCTCTCTCTCTCTCTCTTTCTCTTTCTCTCTCTCGCCTTAGTGGTGTTGTGATGTGAGTGGGACCGGCAGACAGTGAGCCTCTGTCGACGTGACACAGCGCCACACCACTCTCAGCTGCGGGCTATCCACAGTGTCTAGCTAGCTAGCATGCGCCACCTTACAAGCCTCCTCCGTCTCTGAAGCTGTCACGAATCGCGGCCACTTAGAGCCTCGGCGTGGCTGTGGAGGCCGGGGCCTGTTATCCCCTCCTAATTGCAGGCTGTCAGAAGCCATTAGCGCTGCGGCGTGTAAGAGGCTAGCCCACTAGCGGGCCAGGGAGTCTTCCTCAGCAGGCTGATTTGATGAGAGAACCACCCTTGGTGTGGAGGAGGGGGTACTTTGGGGATAGCTAATGACTTGGCTGGTCCTAGTGCCCGCTGGTTCACCACCCACTGGCCGTTAAGCGCCACCCCATCCACCACCCCTGTACGATGTCCTGTGTGGGTCCTTACACTGCCCCTCCCGTTTCAATATCTAACTCCTCATACATTTTTGTGAGCACGTGACGGTTAGGTGGGGCCCATGCATAAAATGTGTTTAGACATTATGAAGGCCTCTTGCCCTCCAAAGATGTATCTGATCATACAATGTAAGCAGTAGTCATTTTTGATAATAAGTCGGCTATCATGAACCTCGTACTGTAATGCTAGCTAGCTTGCAGCTAGATGGCTAGTTATGTTTTAGCTCTAACCTTGTATGCTAACTAGACTTCATTTTTCTTCTTGCTGCTCTAGAATGTGATATTTCCCGGGGCCGGAGACGACGGCATTCTTGAATACAAGTCTGTCATCTACTATCAAGTAAAGCAGCCTCGTTGGTTTGAAACCATCAAGGTGTGTCTTATTTAAAACATTGCTGTTTTGTCAAAACCATTTCAAAATCTCTTACCTTTTCATAGATTAATACATATCCCAAAATGTATTTATATATAATACTGCTTAAAAATAAATAAAAGACAAACATAACTGCTTTTAAGACAGCACTAATTAAACACTGACATTCACCTTCCCATTACGCTGTCCTAAAGCCTAGTTCAATGTTTAAGATAACATTATGTGTTGCAATTGAGACAATATATGGGATAATGATTTTGTTTTTTTTGTTTTTTTCGTGGGAGGATATTTAGAGGGAAATATTAACTATATTCATACAAATTAATCTTCTTGGCCTCTATAGGTAGGGAGATGCATATTGACAGGGTTGATAAAGTAGGGAATATGAAAGCAGGAGAAATGCACTGTATTCTATTTGGGAGTTTACTTTTAGAGGTCAGGAATCTTCTTGTGAGAATGCATTATACATTCAACCAGAATGTGTACATACAGTATAAAATCAATAATTTGTATTGCAGATATGTAATCACATGTAGACAACAAACAAATGCACATTTTATTGAAAAGACAACAAAATCATTAATTTGCAATGGTGTAATGGTCTCGCGACTCTGCGTTGTCATTTCAAGTTGTTTATTTGATTCATATTCTCCCAGGTTGCCATTCCCATTGAAGATGTGAATCGCAGCCATTTGCGGTTTACCTTCCGCCATCGCTCGTCACAGGACTGTGAGTACAAATGCCAATTCATGAATAATCAGTTTCACCGATGACCAGCTGCACAATTGGCTGCCAATCTCTACTAAGCAAAACAATGGAACATGTCCAAGCCAAACAGATGTGCCTCACTATGATAAATAACATGAACCTCTCTCGGTGTCACATTAATCAGAGATATTAGGCTGCGCCCGAATAAGGCGACATTGTCGAAGCGGCTTGTCACAGACTAAAGACGGCAAGCTAAAAATAATCCCGGAGGGACCCGTTTGTTTTTGTCGAGACCACTGTTCAGCTGAAAGCAGCTCGGAGCCCCTGTTTAATTTCCTTGTGTTTTGTTAATATCCTTTTTAGTTTTTGCATAGAGGGATGATGTTGGCGGAGGGGTAAACTTGATCTGCCAGTCTCATAGCACCATCTGCCCACCATAGGAGATGCGCGTGGGGGTCAGGTTGCTCTGTATAGGGGAATGCGATAACTTACCGTAGCTTGGCAGCAGCGGCTGGTATTGTGGGATAACATGGTTATCAGCTAAATGGTCAACGGACTGCATTTACAGTATACAGCTCTTTTCAACCTTCCGGCCACTCAAAGCGCTTTACAGTGTATCCTCTCATGGGTGATGGTGATGTCAGCCATGCAAGGATACACCTGACCACCGGGAGCAGTATAGGTTAGGGTTAGGTGTCTTGCTCAGGGACACCTCTACACTCTGTGAGGAGTGAGCGGGGTTCGAACAAACATCTTTTCCATCACCCCGTTCTGCCCACTACGTCGCTCTAGGGGGACGTTTTATTTTAGCTTTAACCAGGCTAAATAATCTGCAGTCGCCATTAATCTATACCGGCTTTGCTGCTGCGGCGGGCAGACAACAGGGAGCTTAGTGAGTAATGGCCAGGTCCCAGAGCACCTGCGCCATCTTGGGTATCCTGTCCTGTAGAGGAGTCCTCCTCCAGCAACGGCTCCCGTTGAAAACCATGAATCGCTGTTATCTTGGCTGTAAGAGGTGCACTGCAACATAGCTCACCTCAGGTGACTCCCGGGCCACAGTGGCTTCCATGAAATTAGATTTATTTTAGCCGACCGCGGTTGAGGGGAGTCGTCAGATTTTCTCGTGTTAAAGCACGCTGTCAGTTCTTGTTAAGAGAGAGTGTGTTTTACAGCTAACTGATATGAATATAGATGGGTTAAAGATGTCATTTGTCAGAAGCACTGTAGCCTTCCTAACTCAAACCCCCTGGGGGTGTCTGCATTCCTGTCATCTATCTGCCTGTCCAGGCCTACCTGTTTCCTGGACCGCCTGTAGCTGTAGTGCTTTGATTGTAAACACTGCCGCACATCAACGCTTACTACGGTAAATCTAGGTGTCTGTGCGAAGACTTGGCACCCTGGATAAGAATCTGGCGGTGCGGGGGGGGGGGGGGCTGGCATAGTGATGGTTGTCACCTAGAATGAGCTTTTGGGACGCCGCAAACTTTGCATTTCTGTTTCATGTCAAATCTGTCGTCATGTCAGTACAGTTTAACTGGAGGAGAGCGATGGTGGAAAACGTAACACACACCTGAGTTGGCATTTGGAGCAAGCTCCTTAAGAAAAACAAAAAAACTAGATTTGCTCTTGGAACTTAGCTTTCTTTGCCGTTCGAAACATTTTCATCCCCACCCCGCAAAGTCGGCAAATACATTTTTATCAAAGCACTGGAATGCTTCCTGCTCCACTGCTTTCCCTACAGCTTGCCCAGCAATTATTCACCCGTTAGGCCACAGCGGGTGAACCGATGAAGGGATTTATGCAGATGGAATGCACAAGACAGTCTGATAAATCACATCTTGATGCACATAAATTTGAGCTTGTTGATCCGCAAAGATGATATAGGCAACCCCATCCGAATGTGTAGTTACAGGAGAGGCCATAACTCACTGGCCTGTTTATATAGCCCATCCCCTCCCCACGCACAGACACGTGCACGCACGCACAAACACACACACCTGCAACCAATGGCAAAATTCCACGCTCTGTATAACTCGGCAGGATTGCATAAATGGATAAGATTGCGGCAATGATAAACTGCGAGCCCGATCGACTGTGTGGTAATGGGTATTGGATGGTGTTTTTCCAAGCTATTGCTTCATTGGAGCACACCTGACACAATGTAGAATACTAGTATTCTGTTGATGCATGCAGTTGGTGGTCCAAGGCCCAGTTGATATCATAATGAAATCCACCAGATATGTCATTGGAGACTGCTTTGTTGTATTTGTCCGGTTGGTGATAATCTGGCAAGTACTGTGGTCATGACCTTTTTGCTCTAATACAGTATGTATACGTGTGTGTGTGTGTATGTGTGTGTATACATACACACACACACACACACACACACAGTGGATATAAACAGTTAAAATGCCAGGTTTTTGTGATGTAAAATAATGAGACAAAGATAAATCATGTCAGAACATTGATGTGCCCTATAATGTGAACAATTCAATTGAAAAAACAAACTGAAATCTTCGAGGGGAAAACATTTAAAATAAAAACCTTGCACTTCGCATCGCTTCGTAATAACTGACACTTAACTGAACTGTTAAAGCCTGAAAAATGCTAAACCTTGAAAACATCGGACTGAATCGTGGACACATTCCATGTATGCATAAAAAATCCTCCCTTTCAGCTACCTATCGCTAACCTGACACTGCCAGATATCTGTGTCTGTTAGACACATCCATCTGGGGAGTTGTCTATTGAAACTGTAATAGGGCAGGCACTTTCAAAAAGTACTTGGCAGATGAATGGCTGAACCTGTGAACGAGCAGAGCCTGTTGGTATCCACTCTTGCAGTAGTAACGTCAGGAGAAGAGTGGAAAAATGTGTTCCATTGAGAAAAGCTTTTGCACTACTAATAAATACTAATAAAACCTATGCTTTGTTGCAATATCTACTGCGTTAACCTCTGTAGGACCCGCCATTATTGTTTCGTAGTTGTTTTCAAGTTGCCTTCATCACACCTAAATCCGCCCTGGTTTAGGTGTGATGAAGGCAACACACTAGGTTTACCGGCCTGAAACGCAACGATTTCCAAGCTGTCCAGACTGATTTTTGTGGCGAAGTCATACTCGTGAGATCAGGATGGTCTTGCAAGGCTAATGCCTCTCCTTTGTCCCTTCTCCCACAGCGAAAGACAAATCAGAGAAGATATTTTCCCTGTCTTTCGTAAAGCTGATGCGGTACGACGGCACAACGCTTAGGGATGGCGAACACGATCTCATTGTGTACAAGGTAATGTATCCCATAATACTTCACACGCCAAGGCGTCATCCTGCGCCCGTATCAGCCCACATTCTGCACATGACAGCTTTACAGATGAGCTAAATGTATTAGTATCTGCTGTAATAACAGTTAGACGGCCTTCTATGGAGAATTGCTTATTTAGCCCCTATCAACCCCACACTAAAATCTAATTACTTTCCAATTAAAATGGCTTGTATAACGACACCTTTGTGTTGAGCTCCTAGTTAGGTTAATTAAACAAAGAAAGTACAACAATTTTTTCCTTTTTTCTTTTTTTTTTCTTTTTCTTCCTTATATTATTTATGCTGAAGTCACCTGTCAGTGCTGTTAATGTATTGCCATTAGCTTCATTGGGTCTAAAACAGCCTGTTTAGTTCTGGGTGACAGGATATTTACAGGAACATTTTGGTGGGGAGAAAATGTCACCGATACCGTATATTTCTTAGACATCAGATAATAGTTTAAAATTGCCCTTGTCTTGCCACAGCCACACATCAAGGTTTGGAACACCGTAAATAAAATAACTGCAAACCATTGTTGTGGTGACTACATTAAAAGTGAACCTCACCTTTGCCAAACACAATCAGGCAGAAGCAAAGAAATTGGAGGAGTCGTGCTTATACCTCAACCTACCTGCCACCAAGCTGGAGCTGGAAGAGAAATGCTACTCCACTTCAGCGAAAGGCAGCCAGAGCCTGGGCAACTATACAATCAGCAAGGACTCATTCCAGATCTCCACTCTGGTCTGCTCGACCAAGCTCACGCAGAACGGTAATTACAACCACTCTAACAACCTTCCATTCATTTGCAAGCTAATTGCTATGCCATCATTTTTCTCATCTCACTTATACGCCTTATTGACAAACTTGTGCTAAAGAAAGTCACATGGAGCCTTGCTTAAGAAACTGACTTGGGCCCACTACTTGTGAAGACTGCAGACTGAACCCAATTTTGTAGATATTTAATAGCAAAAAATATGTGTGAAATAATTTCTGTGTTATCATCAATCATTTTTGACTAATCTTGCTACTTCCAGTCAGATAGCCAGTCATATTAAATCATTACAAACATACAACATGCACAGTACATCTTGAAGGAGAAAGGGTCTGTCCTTATTTGGATCCCATAGTGTGCTATAATGTATTTCTATACCAATTCCCTGCTCTTGCACTAATCCTGCATTTGATCAATATTGGTTAAATGGTTTTCACCTTTACTTTGCATTTGATTGCTCCATACCCCCTCACTCAATAGATTCTAGTCCATCTCTGTTAAGGCTCTGATCTGCTTAATGTTGTCGATTGAGCACAGTGTTTTTCTTTCCCATGGTGCAGTGAAGCGCCATGCTTATTTAGCAATGGAAAATCCCCTTCTATGGCCAAAGCCTCATGGAATATGGAGTGACCTCTGCGGACCCCTAGCATATATACATGTTTAAGTGGTCTATTGGTAACATTATCTGTTGCATTTAGATTTTAGCCTTGGTCTGCATGTCCTCCATACCATCGGGATGAGGGCTAGACTCACTAGAGGCTAGACTAGAGTGTCATGTGACCAGATGGAGACATCACGGCATCACCGTCATCACCATCCCACAGTAAATTTATGAAGAGCCTTTGCTGCAGGGGTTCTCAAACTTTTCAGGTCGCGACTCCCCAAAATAACAATGCCAGAGACTCGCGACCCCAGCTATCCTCAAAGGTGGTAGAAGAATAACAGCCATATTATTATTTGATAGTATTTTAATACAGGCTAGTAGCAGAATACATCAAAGTAATGTATAAACTGTACTACTACTATAAATGATGGCTAAACTATGCAATTTTAAAACGTTATTCATGAAAATCATCTTGTGACCCCCTCCTCTGTGTCTCGCGACCTCGCCATGGGCCCCGACCCCCAGTTTGAGAACCACTGTCCGAGAGGATACATGACGTAACTGCTGTTTCTCAAGGAAACCAAAATGGAATTGAAGGACTACTTTATTCTTGTCACAGACACAAGGGGCTGAGACTAAAGAAAATGGATGGGGGTTGGGGGGGGGGTGATGACAAATCCCCCACGGCCTGACATTGAGTAGAAATTTAATTAATTGTTTTGCGAGCCTACAGCAGTGCCGTATTTAAATAAGGAGCGTTCCTTTCTTTAATTCGCGTTGCTGCAGAGGGAATTTGAAATGGTTTAGTGTCGAAGAAAGAGAATGCTGTGAGTGGGTCGTTGAGGCAAAGCCATGTAGTGCGAGTGCCTGCACATTGCAGTCTGGTCACATAGCGTATGCAGTACTAGACTACTCCCTGAATGGCGCTCTGCAAATGCCACTGCAAAGTCTTGCCATTCCTCTGCTGCAAAACCGGCATTCTCAAAACCATTCTTTTCAACTTCTTATCTGTCCAGTAGTTGATTTCTGTTGACACCGTAAATGAAAAATTAAAACCTTCCAAGTGCTCATTTCTCTTTAATTAAAATGAAGGTTACAGCCTAAAACTTTTTTTTTTTGGCCTAGTGACACATCAGAGAGAGAGAAGGCACCTACCATAGTTTTCAATTGTATTTTTATGGTAAATGGACTGAAATGGACTGCATTTATATAGCGTTTTTCTAACCTTCCGGCCACTCAAAGCGCTGTACACTATTGCCTCACACTCACACATTCATACAAACATTCACACACCGATGGCGATATTACAGACTTAACCTTTTACATCCTAATAAAACCCATGCATGGAAGCTTAAAATGCTGTATATATTATGTTGTCTTCATAGATAACCACTCAGTGGAGTTCAGAGTTTAGTTTCTGATTATTAGGAAAACCTCAACCTCCTAATTTTTGTGATAATCTTTGAGACAAAAATACGATTTCCGATCCCTTCATGATTCACTTGAAAACTTGTATTGTTTGAAATGTCAATCGAGCTTTCTTGAAAAGCTGACATTTTGGAGCTAGCTGACAGCTGTCACCTGATAAGGGCGATATAAAAACCAAGTGACCGATCTGTGACTGGCCTGACCATATCGATTTGCTCTCCATCCCCTTCCCCCGCCACCATCACACCAACATCGAGGCTATGTGTGGCCCTGTATTAAACAGACAATTGAATCCTTGCTGTCTAATGAAGACCTGTGCGCGTGGGAGAATAAGTGGATCTTTTTTTTTTTTTTCGTTTGTTGTGGTTGTTATCCCGCCTCTGGACTCAATAACATGCACAACAAGACGTTCATAACACCGCTGTAATGAGGTCACAGAGGACCCCGGGGTTAGATGTCTGAGATGAGGGAGAATTTCCTAGTCAAACCTGCACTACTGAATCACGCCTAATGTAGAGGAAGCCTTCTGCATTTATATAGAAATGTTCCCATCGAGGGTTATTATATTTCCTCTCTGGCATACTCTGTCATTTACCTCTGCTGTTGTTTTGCCCTCCCACCAGGCTTGACGGGGGAGGGTGGTGTCGGAGAAGAGATTGTCGGTTGAGAAAGCACCTGACCTCTAGAGTAGGCATTGAAACTACTACTTCTGAAACTATATATTGTAGATGGGCACCTCTTGAAACGGTTAGGCTAGACTGTAAAAACCAAAAAATTGTTTTATACAAATAAAAACATGCACAATCATGGTACATACAGTATGACAGGAGTCATGTAAATGCTGTCCAACGCAATACATAAGTAGTGTATACAAACAGTCTTAAACACTATTTAAATATGCAAATGTATTTTCACAAGGTTTGGTTTCAATGTGTAGGGCAGTGCAGCAGAGGGAAATAGTTTTGAGCTCGAAGTTAGCAAGCGTTCTTGAGAATAACTAACCCTGCCTTTAATAGAAAACTCCATTGTGAAATCATTCCAGCTCTGTGGTTTTTATTATTTTTTCAAACTTTATTTTCCATGCTCTCACTCTAGCCACGTTACGCTTTCCCCTCAGTTTATTGTGTGCCCCTGGGCTGGGAGTTGTGTCTCCGTGGGGTCTCTGAGCCCCATGGCGCAAGACCACCGCTTATACATTTAATTTGACACCTGCTGTTGATAATTCGCCAGCCGTCAGTGGCTGGTTATTTGGGATGAGATTGCTTTGTCAGTTTGATTAAACTGTGAGGCACATGCACACGTCTTTAAGGGTGTCTCACTCCACGCCAAACTTGAGCGGTGGGGGAGGAAAGGGTTTGAGTTCTTCTTTAATAAAGAGAGGTGTAGCCTTTGCATCAGGCAGGCCTGAAGTTTGTTTGCTTTATTAAAACCTGGAGGCTTCCAGAGACAAACAGTTCATCCAGTAATTCTCTCCAACTAATTCACTCAACTTCAGTGCCTTCTAGGCTAGTTCTGCCGCGCTGGTCACTTCACTGTTTAGATTTCATCCCTCTCAACGCTCCTACAAGCCAGGGCTTTCCCCCATTGCATCTAATTCGTTACTTCCGCGCCCCGTTTGTGCTGGAGTGCAGTGTGTTTATTTTCCCCATCAGTCATTACTGTGTTTTTAACCTTCCGTGTTCCATCCGCTCACAACATCCACTTGAGTGCAGTGGATTTGCCCCAAAAGTCACGTCACCTGCCGATTACGGAAGAACGGGGTCACGCTAATGCTATTCCCGACGGAACTGCCGGCCCTCAGAAAACTGCGCACGCACGCACGCACTCACACACACACACACACACACACACACACAGCTCTCCCCCCAGTTCCAGGTCTTCACATCTCAAGTGAGGCTGTTTAAGTTAGATTTATGAAAGTGTGAATATGCACATCCGCATCTTCCCAAGGTATTTGCTATGTTCCACTCTGAACAGGGCTGGCATAGTGAAAGAGCTGACGCATGGTCTTGTTTGGCGAGGAAGTGTGGCCTTGACCTTGACTAGGAGAACGGTCGGCAGGGAGACTTGATTTCTTCCCACCCACCTGCTTATGTGCGAGACGTCATCCCCAGATTCACTTCCACTGCAGATGTCACCTGTCAGTCACATGCGGCTGACCTCGTTGTTGAAGACGAACGCCCCAGTGAAGACAAACTCCCCTTCCCAGTGCCCCACCGTCTCCCGGCAACCTGGAAATGTGTGTTTGACTCGGGGGGGGGGGGGGGGGGGGGGGGGGGGGGGGGGGGGGGGGGGGGGGGGG
>JAODLL010001829.1:0-12849 GCA_026546735.1 Forbesichthys agassizii
CTGCTCCCTTCGGGGATGGGTTAAATGCAGAGGATGAATTGCTCCTAAGGGGGATTAATAAAGTTGTATTCTATTATTTTGTTTCCTCAAATTAAACATACTGGATTTATTTACATAAATATGGTTTTACATTTTTATTAGTTTACTCTTACTGTTGTCAAATATAAACATAAGAATGTAATGTACAAGGACAATGTAATGAGTATTTTAAATTATTTGAAAAGGTTAATATTGCCCAGCCATTATCAGTGATCCTCTAAACATTTCCCTCTTACTGTTGTCAAATATAAACATAAGAATGTAATGTACAAGGACAATGTAATGAGTATTTTAAATTATTTTAAAAGGTTAATATTGCCCAGCCATTATCAGTGATCCTCTAAACATTTCCCTTTCCATATATTTGCTATCTATTCGGGGACATACTGTAGCAATCTGCTGTACACATAGTGACTGATTCAATGTTATCACTCGGTATTCCCCACCGCGCACAGGAAATAGACCTATGTTGCAGCTGAATTCATACTATCCTTCTCTGCCTATATGACTGCTTTGTAATTGTGAATATATTAAATACAATAAACAGCCAACAATAAAATCGGGGACTTTATTTATTTTAGGAGGTATTTGTTTGGTGTTTGATAGCTTTAAAGTTGGAGACATGCTTTTCAAAATCAAGATTCTCAGTCAAAATGGTTGGTTACATGTTAGTTGTATTCAACATCTGGTTCACAATAACATGTTACACACAGTAGTACAGCAACACGGGAGGATGCTGCTGAAATACTTGTAAAATACAGTCTCCCAACAGCTGCACCGCCGTTCAATTGACCTGCACAAGGCAACTTGTGTCAATGAGCTTTCAAAAACATCTCTATCACTCTCTCACACACACCTCATTTAACAGTTTTACCATAGAAAACAGGCTCAGTGCTCAAAGACATGAGATAGTATGCAAAATGTTCATGTGAATTCTATGCAGTTCAATAAAATGATGCCCCTTGATCATCAAGATCTACACTATAAAGCGGTATGGTCAGAAATGAATGGTACCATACACGGGTTGTCAGGTTTTGGCTGTATGGCCGTATTTGATTATTTGCAATATATTGCATACTATATACTGCAACTGGTAACAGCTGCATGCAAAATAGTTGATTCTGTGATTCTTTTTTTTTTGGTTCAAATATATATATATTTTTTTTTTTTGAAGACAAAACATAACAACTGAAATCCCTGTGCATTACAGTCTAATTTAGCTCAATTGCTGCCGGCATATAAGGGCAACAGATGGATTCTGTGATTCTTAAAGATATTAGATTCTTTAAAATATCATATATAGGTCAGCAATGCTACATTTTACTTAATATAGTTAATAAATTATAAGCGTAAGCGTCACAAATGTGAATGCTACACTCACAGACTTGACTGAGATTTGAACATATTATGCCAGGCTGCAATCACTATATTGGCCATTTAGAATTTAAAACAGGAGATATGACATATTGAATCCAACTGCATTTAAATGTAATTTTAATTACATTGAAATGACATTTGAGACATTAGATCTGAACCCATCCAAAACAAATGTCTTCATCACAGCTTCATACAAACTCTCACTCACTCACATCTACACAGCGCTGCACACAACACTTAAAATAAAACACGCTCCGCCGTTTCTTGAATTGGCATCCAGTAAACTCCACACAGCATCCCCATCCACCCACACCATCACCACGACAACAAATAAATAAACAAAAATATGCTGTCCGTTTCCAAACATTCCACGTGGTGACACTTCAACGATGGTGGATGTTCTCGACCCGAATTGAATCCGAACCGGTAAAATCCGCACACAGTAGCTACCCCCCCACCCCTCCCCTACCCACACCATCACCACGACAACCTCAAAAAACAACAATCAAATAAATAGCGCAAACATCCGTGTCCTTGTGTCGTCGTCACCACGACGACGACGACAACGAACGAACAGAAACCAGCCAGCGTCACACGTAGGAGCACTTGTGGTCCCGCAGGTTCCTCAGGTAGGCGAAGCTCTTGCCGCAGCGGTCGCACATGTAGGGCTTCTCGCCCGTGTGGATCTGCTGGTGGGCCTTCAAGCTGTTGCCCTGGTTGAAGCTGCGGCCACACTGCCCGCAGGTGAAGGGCTTCTCCCCGGTGTGGATGCGCTGGTGCCGCGTCAGGTTGCCCGTGTTGCTGAAGCTCTTGCCACACGTTTCGCACCCGAACGGCTTCTCCCCGGTGTGGACCACCTACGCCCAGCAGGGGGCAGCGGTGTTTATTACATAGGTACAGTACATTCAGAACAGTACATGGCTTTATTACCAGTGTTGGGCAAGTTACTCAGGAATGGTAGTAACTCCTTCAAACTTATTATTATTATTATTATTATCCAAACTTGGCATTAAAAGTAATAAACTAGTTACTGCCCAACACTGTTCATTACATACACACTGTACATACCTTCATTATATACATATTAATTATACATTATATATTCATTATCATTTTATTATCTATTATTTATTTATAACATTCATTTAAGGATTTAATGACTGTGGCGTGGGCATTTCATATTTAAAGGTGTAGTCAGCTATTGCAAACTAAATGTAAGCTAATTCACTTTGTCAAATTCCCCAAACATCTCCTCACATTTCGCTATGTTGCTGTTCTCTGCGCGTGTTGATTAAATAACACTTGTACCTGGCTCCGTGAAAAGGAGCACAGGTAGGCTCGCCTTGCTCCCCTGTTACCTGGCCCCGCCCCCTCACCTGGTGCGTCTTGAGGCTGCTGAGCTGGGTGAAGGTGCGTCCGCAGGTGTCGCAGGAGAAGGGCCTCTCGCCGCTGTGCGTCCTGACGTGCACCTTCAGGTAGCTGGCCGACTTGAAGCCGCGGCCGCAGAGCGTACAGCGGTGCGGCCGGGCGGCCGCGTGTCCCTGCTGGTGGGCCCGGAGCTCCGCCACGGAGCTCAGCCGCACGCCGCAGCGCGCGCACTCACACGGGACGATGTGCGCGCCCACGTGCGCACGCAGCGCCTTGACGCAGGGCAGCGCCACGCCGCACGCCACGCAGCTCAGCGCCGCTCCCGCCCCATCCCCGTCGCCGGCGGCGACGTGCGAGTTCCTCTGGTGCAGCCTCAGGGCGTTCTTCTGCACGAAGCGCCGGCCGCACTCGTGGCAGGCGAAGGGCTTCTCGCCCGTGTGGATGCGCCGGTGGCACTTGAGCGTGTCCACCTGGTTGAAGCGCTTGCCGCAGGTGTCGCAGCCGTACGGCTTCTCGCCCGTGTGGATGCGCCGGTGCCGCTGCAGGTTGCCCGGGATGGTGAAGCTTTTGCCGCAGTCCCGGCAGGCGTAGGCGCGCCGGCCTGTGTGCACGGCCAGGTGCGTCTGTAGGCCGCGCGCCAGGTGGAAGCTCCGGCCGCACTGCTCGCAGCGGAAGGGCTTGACGTCGCCGTGGAGACGCTGGTGGCTCTGCAGCAGCTGCTTCAGCGTGAAGCCCTTCCCGCACATGTCGCACACGTGGGGCCTATCGTCTGCAGGGAGGTAGAACAAAGGTGCAGTGTGTCATTATGCCACTGGGGGGCGGTGGGACATGCAACACGAGGTCTGCGTAAGGGACCACAGCGGTTATGCTGCAATGCACAAATACCGTAACGGCCAGCGTGTGCTCTACACATTCTTTCCAACGACTGCCGTCGGACCACAGGAGAGCTGTAAGGCGGAGGTCCGCACACCTCCAAAGTTTGACATGTGCCCGTTGACTGCAACGCTACAGACGGCAATGGATGCCCTACTAAGCTCACAAATGAGTGTTCTAGACGTATAAAAATGAGTTATTTCCAGCTTCCATCTTAGTTACATCAATATTGTTCACAGGAAATAATGTGTGCACATAAAAATCAGAGTGTGTGGGCGGGACTACAGATTCTGACCTGTGTGTGGGCGGGACTACAGATTCTGACCTGTGTGTGGGCGGAGCTACAGATTATGACCTGTGTGTGGGCGGAGCTACAGATTCTGACCTGTGTGTGGGCGGGACTACAGATTCTGACCTGTGTGTGGGCGGAGCTACAGATTCTGACCTGTGTGTGGGCGGGACTACAGATTCTGACCTGTGTGCAGCAGCATGTGTGCGTCCAGGCTGCGCTGGCAGGTGAAGGCGCGGCCACACTGGGGGCAGGCCAGGGGCTTCCCGGCCCCGTGCGTCGCCTGGTGGGCCCGGAGCTGCCGCAGCGTGCTGCACGCCTTGCTGCAGTGTTTGCAGCGCAGGGCCGACTTCTCCTGCTGCGTCTTCTTGGCCTGCCTGGGCCTCTTGGTGCCGTAGTCGGGGTCGCCGTCGCCGTCGTCGGGGTCGCCGTCGTCGGGGTCGCCGTCGTCGGGGTCGCCGTCGTCGCGGTCGTCGGGGTCCTGCGGCTCCAACTGAAGCAACATACAGCTGTAAGTCAGTTAAATGTAACTAACTGATTTCCACCAGGTGAGTCTCTGTTTCTTTGGTGGTTCATCCATTCATCCATCGTCATCCGCCAATCTTATATAAGCCCACCTGATAGTCTTCATCATCCTTGTCCAGGTCGTCTAGGTAACACACATCCTCCAACTGCTCCTTTTTAATCATAGGCTGCACAGGAGCCTGAGGGATAAAAACATCATCAAAATAAAAACCATCATCATCATCAAAAACTGCTCAGACTCACTCGACAGCATTATTCAGTTTTGACTACGTACAACATGTAGTAATAATAATAATAAAATTAACTTTTATAGAGCACCTGTAAAAATGCGTTGAAAGAAAAAGTTATCCATTACAATAAAAGCCATATAACGTTAAGAATTAGGAGAAAGAATTAGAGAAAACAACAAAAGCCATAACATCATATTATAAATGGAATAAAGAATTAAATATATTAAAAGGTTACGTTAGCAATCAAGTGCAGCATAATATACTACTACAATATATTTCTGCATATTTCTGCTGTATCGTCGGAAGTATACAAAACGCGTGTACATACTCTGTCAAACATAATTTCCTCGAGGAGGGGCATAACCAAGGAAACCAGTTCAACAAACAAGTGTAAAAGACTGATAGAGCCCACCTCATGTGACCTGCGTTTCCACAGGAGGATTATGGGAGACCTTTTTACTCCATCGGTTCCATTGCAAACAACTGGAAGAGAAGACGTTTGTTGTCTTTCTTCAAGTGTAGAATGTACAAAATGGGTATTAAATGACAAAGTACAAGCCAGGCACTATTTATAGGCAGGTATTTATAAGGCTGCAGTTACTATACTGGAAACTTTACAATGCTTTAGCCTGCTTCAAAATGTTTTAACTGGGGCAACAGTGGCGTAGTGGGTAGAGCCGTTTCCTCCGCACCAAGTGTCGATGTGTCCCTGAGCAAGACACCTGACCCCAGCTGCCCCCGATGGTCAGGTGACACCACTATCGGTGTGTGAGTATGTGAATGTGAGGCCGGAATAAGTGGCTTTGCTATATGACGTTGCTATGAAAGTAAAAAATAAAATTAAAAAATCGTGATAATATCGTCTACCGCAATTATTTTGGCCAGGATAATCGTGATATCATTTTTTCATATCGTCCCATGCCTAACCGTCATGACAACACCGTACTGTCACAATACCGTCACTGGACAAACTCCTCACCTCTGTACGTAGTCCTCAGCGACCGCTGTGTTGTCTGGGCAACCACCTCGTCTGCCGCCACGTAGCTGGTGCCGTTGTCTGGGGCCCTGGTGTCCCCCGCTTGCTCCCCCTCCCCCCTCGTACACCGGCCCTCTACCGCCCCCCGGAGGTGAGCCTCCGCCTCCTCAAGTCGCCTCCGCAGGTCCTCGTTCTCTGCTGCCCCCTGAGTCACCTGCCAGACAGAGGGTAAATGCAACAGTTCCCCCTAGTGGCCACAACAGAAAGTGAAAACTTGTCATATTTGGTTCCTTTTTGGGTTTCACGTATGTTAAATATTGGGAAATTACAACTACTACAAATAATATATAGTAAATATGTTATTTAAAGACGCATGATATCTCATGATTAAGAATAATACTGATTGAATAGGAATAATAAGAATACTGGTAATATGTAATGGGAGAATGATCTATTCACTGGCCCTGTAATCTTAAAGACGTTATAGAGCAGTGGTCCAAATGAATAGCTCCTTATAAAGACCCATTCATGTGAATCAGGCGTGTTGGAGCAGGGAGACATCTACAACATGCAGGGCAGCGGCCCTCCAGGACCATGATTGGGGAACCCCGTTATAAAGAACTAAAACATGATCTCCATATCCACCAATGCACATAGAGTGAGTAGTAGTGTAACCATCTCCACTGGGAGCGTGATTTTATATGCACATCTGTCTACTGAGACATCTTAAATAAAACAGCTATGATTAGGGCTGGCCCCAAATATTGGATTATTCAGGTATTTGTTCATTGGGTATGTATTCCATTTAAATATTGGGATTTGGGTATTCGTTTTTTCACATTGCGCATGTTTTCCCATTAATCCCTACTGTCTCCGTATAAATGTTGAAATGTAATTGCCTGACCTACATTGTGTCATGAACACAATTGATTGCAATTGGCTCTGTTTGTAAGCAGAGAGTGAGGCTATTCATTCAACACACTCTCTTATTGGCTAATACAGAAGGTATATGCTATTTGACAGCTCTGAAGGGCTTAATTGATGTGTCAATGTTTTTAATAGTGTTTTTGAGAAAGGGTATTCGAATACTCGTTCGAAAATACCATAAAGTACTCGAAACCTGTAAAATGGTATTCGGGACAGCCCTAGCTATGATATAATAAAACTCTCCCCATACTCGTAACTCTTATGCTCATATATTCATAAAATAAGTAATACGTAATTTAAGTGGAATACCTCCAGTCTGAGGAGAGAGGCGCATTCTTGGAACAGTTGGCAGAGTTTGTCCACAGCATCTTTAGCCAGAGATGCCATGAAATCACTGATCTGGATAACCTGACAAAATCAAATTGGCGGTCAGATAGATTGATAAACTGTGGATGAAGTTAAAACAGGCTAATACATTAATATCTGCTATGTAAGATGGGTAATTTTGACTGTTTGTCATTTATTGCCATTATCTAATATTTTTAAATTTGCCATAAATCCATTGGGTTATGCTGATAATAAAAAGAAAATATATTCACCTGCCAGGTTACGCAATTACCAATATCTGGAAATTATATCACAAATAGTGATATGGCATATATTGTATGGCAATGAGTATTAGCGATAGTCTAACTTATAGTTTGCATGTCCCTAGACATACAGCGAATAGAAATGCACAGGGCCATTAGGCTATGTTCAAAATGGCGTCCTTGTATTAAACTTGATCAATGATGGACGTAGAAAAAGAGGAATAAGAACAAAAAACACCAATATAGTACATTAGGATTGAGCCCAGAGAGGCCTGGGTTTTGAGGGTGTGATCGTGTCACGATCTGATTAGGTAGTGTATTGAAGCATTCTATATGCTATATTTCTATGATCAGCTGGTCTAGACGCCAGACGACTCATTGGGTCAAGAGCAGAAACCAAAAGAAACAGAAGGACACCAACACTGGTATGACCGTCTGCATGTCGCTTACCGTCTGACGGGCTGAAGCGTCCGACATATCCACATGTGTTGTTACTTCACATGGGGTTAAACCGGAGCCCGCGATAACTTTGGTCATTTCTGTGACAGTCGCACTGACCATTATATCCAAAACGGAGCCTATCTGCTGCTCTAAGGACGACATGCTTGAAGATTACAATTTGTGTGGAACGGAACAAGTAACTCAATATTCATTAAAGAAAGCAAACATTTCCCCAGATAAACAGCAGCAGCACTACGAAAACAACTGGAAACAAACCTAACACGTCATACCTGTTCCGGGAGTTGGACGTTAACACCTTCAAAATAAAAGCACACGACAGTCTAGGATTAAGAAAATGAACAATTTACCAAACGTAATCACAAAGTAATTATTTACAAAAGTTGTCAAATATGTACAGAAATCTAATCTTTGATGTATAACAGCAGCTTATTGGAATTATTTGTATTGTGATCAGTGCATTTAGGCTAATGGGACAATGTTGCGGATCTTTCTGTATTCCTGAATACAAAGTTACACTTCATGTATTTATACACAAGAACATTTAAAAGACCTTTGATGCTTATTAAATTAGAAAAAGTTAATAATATTGAGATCTTATTTTAATTCTGCACTTGATGATTTAGGCACATTAAGGTCCATGCGCCAAGTGAGTAGGCATGTTCACCAGTGGCCTATACCACTAGTACGAATAGAGTTAAACCTACTAAGATTTACCTCGGCGTTCTCAGGGAAAGTCAGGCTTGACAAACTCAAATTGCGCTGAAAACGGCATCGTTTAAATTGCATATATGATCTTCATAATGGCAAAGGCTATCTCATGTTTCAACAAACTTGCCTCTAAATTGCCTCGCAATAATGCTAAATATTTTTGGTAGTAAAAAGGCCAATTATAAAATCTAGAAGTAAATATTTAAAACCATATCCCATGAAACTAAAGGCTAAATACATAAAATCATGTAGTTCAACTAATTTTGTGTATTTATTTGAACTCAGAAGAGTTTGAAAGTTAGTCAAGGCATGGAGGAATCAAAATGTGTTTGAAGCAGTATACACTAGTTGACCATCCTTTACATAATAAAAATGTAGTTTCTTGCATATATACTTGCAAATGTAGTCATAATAATTTAATCAAACTAAATAAAATGCAATTGAGTGTGTATTCAGTGCCTATAATCCTAAAGTGCTGTGGAATTTCTTTAGGCCAAGGGTAGACAAACTTAAAACCTTCAACATGTTTTTGTGGTTATTAAAAGCACTCCAACAACACTCTATTAAACATTTCAAATGTGAACACATAATTGTTATTAGGCTATAGCTTTGCATAACTGTCTTTTTGTGGCCATCAAAAAGATTTTGACAAATACATTTTTCCATCCATCCATCTTCTCCCGCTTATCCAGAGTCGGGTCACGGGGTCAGCAGCTTCAGCAGGGGACCCCAAACCTCCCTTTCTCGAGCCACATTGGAATGCTCCGACTAGGGGATCCCGAGGCGTTCCCAGGCCAGTGTGGAGTTATAATCACTCCACCTGGTCCTGGGTCTTCCCCGAGGCCTCCTCCCAGCTGGACATGCCTGGAACACCTCCCAAGGGAGGCGCCCAGGAGGCATCCTTACTAGATGCCCGTACCACCTCAACTGGCTCCTTTTGACGCAAAGGAGCAGCAGCTCTACTTCGAGTTCCTCACGGATAGCTGAGCTTCTCACCCTATCTCTAAGGGAGACGCCAGCCACACTTCTAAGAAAACCGATTTTGGCCGCTTGTACCCGTGATCTTGTTCTTTCGGTCATGACCCACCCTTCATGACGTATGTATGTATGTAAAAAAAAGTTATGTTTTTGGAGGGGGTAGCTAATAATTGTTAATAGCTAACATCATAAAGCAAATCTTAATAGCTAAATTATTCATTAATTTTTAAATTGTGTAACTGTGTGGGACATAAAACGGCATACACGCAGAAAGGATCATGTTTAAGGTGTATTTTAATGTCATCTAAATTAATCAATTTGGGGTATAGGCCTAACCTTTGGACAAAGCAGCGCACCACTCGACAAAACACCAAGCATTTACTTGCGATTGTGAGCAAAGGTGCAGTGCTTATAAGCTAACATCGAGTTAACCATGAAGAGAAACTGCTCGCTGCAGTTTAGAGATGCAGGGTAAGTTGCCATGACAGCATACCTCACGCAAAATCTCTCCACCTTTCGTAATATGGGTTACTCTGCAAGTTACACCCGACATTGCAAAGTTACTCCATGAAGTTACCTGGATAAGCCAGTTACCTTCCTTTGTAGTATAGGCCACATATACAAGTATGACGGACACAATGTGCAGCTGTACCACATTATGAAACCGTCCTTTGACATAACTTCAGTATACTCCACTAGTTCAACCACCATCATCATCATCATCATCATCGGGTCAGTGTCAGGGGGTCACAGCAAATTCCTCATGGCTGATGTAATAGTCTGCAGCAGCCTACATATTGTCAATCACAAATATAGTATAACATCTGGAATGTACAGTTGCCTACTTGTTACATTTTCAAAACTCTGCTTCTGTTACGTCTAAAACTTTTATTTCGGCAGAAATACACAACAAACGTTCTTTAGTAGTATTGTATCTCAACATTCAGATGTTAAAATCCACAGCAGTGTTTTTTGAGAAATACTTTATACGGTTCTACAGTGCATTCTCGGGCCTACTGCGGTCATATTGGCTGGAATTCCACAACCGTTTTTGCCTTTCATACAACAATAACGTCAACGTAAAACATCCCCACTTTTGGAAAGGACGTGCCTTGTTAACATAACATTTCCAGAACTATATCATCATCACAATCACCATCATCGGGTCAGTGTCAGGGGGGTCACAGCTATTTCCTCGGACTGCGGCTCAGGGCGCTTCCTCCCGTCGACCCCGCAGACGTGCTTTTTCAGCTGCCGTGAGTCAGAGAATCCGCGGTTGCACTCGGCGCAGTTGTACGGGCGCACTCCCGTGTGCACCTGCATGTGGAACTTGACGTGGCTGAGCTGCCGGAACTTTACGCCACACACCTCGCACTCGTAGGGCTTCTCGCCCGTGTGCACCTTCAGGTGCCGGTAGTAGTTGGCGTAGACGCGGAAGGCCCGGCCGCACTGGCCGCAGCGGTGCGGCTTCTCCCCGGTGTGCTGCAGCTCGTGGGTCTTGAGGCCCTGCCGCTGTATGAAGCGCCTGCCGCAGACGCCGCAGCCGAACGGCCGCTCCTCGCTGTGCGTCTTGCGGTGGTAGGCGAAGGTGGACTTGTGGAGAAACGTCTTTCCGCACACGCCACAAACGATGGGCTCCTGCTCGCTGTGCGCTGCCTCGTGCCGCTCCAGCTCCGGCTCCGTGTCGAAGTGTCGCCGGCAGATCCGGCAGCTGAGGGGCGTAACGTCCACCGTGGTCCGGTCGGGGCGGTAGATGACGCGCAGGCCGACCCGCACCCTATGCGGCCGCGAGCCGCGGCCCGCCCGGGTGCGGCCGTCGACGCGCGCCCGCCCGCCCTCGCCATGCCACAGCGCCTGGTGCCGCCGCAGCTGGCAGTTGTACAGGAAGGTCTTGCCACACAGGTCACACATGAAGGGCTTGGTGGCCCCGTGCACCAGCATGTGGTCTTTCAGGTGCGTGGCCTGGGCGAAGGTCTTGCCACACAGCGAGCACTGGAACGGCCGCTCGCCCGTGTGGATGCGCGCGTGCCGCTTCAGGTTGTGGCGCAGCGTGAAGCCGGCCCCGCACGTCTCGCACTTGAACGCCTTGCCGCGGTGCACGGCCTGGTGCACCTGCATGGAGCGCCGCTTTGCGAAGGTCTTCCCGCAGGTGGGGCACGCGTGCGTGCCGCCGCTTTCGGCGTCGTCGTGCATCCTCATGTGGCAGCGCAGGCTGGCCCGGTGCCGGAAGCGCTCCCCGCACACGCCACACGTGTGCATCCGGTCGGCCGAGTGCACGGCCTGGTGTGTCCGAAGCATGCCGACGGTCTTGAAGCACTTCCCGCAGACGCCGCAGCAGTGCGGCTTGGCGTTCACGTGCACGAGCCCGTGCGACTTCAGCAGCGCTCTGCTGCGGAACGACTTGTCACACGACTGGCAGGGGAAGGAGGGGGGGCACTTCAGCTGCTCGTGGCGGCGGACGTGGCGCTCCAACGCCGCCGCGTTCTTGAACGTGCACGGGCACTGTTCGCACGTGAACACCTCTGCGTGCATACGCATGTGGCCGGTCACGTGGGAGCGCCTGCTGAAGGTCTTGTCACACACCAGGCAGGCGAAGTACATCCCTCTCCTCTGGTAAAGCTTCTGCTGTGTTCCCTCGCCATTGGCCTCTTGCGGTAACACTCTGCCACCTGCTGGTGAGAACGCGCAATAGCAAAGATAATGCAATGCACTGCATTGTTAAAAAGGAAAATAACAGTAGAAGCACAAGAGTGGGAGAATGTCAAGTTTATTTATACACATTCACATTTCACTTTCATTGGACACAAACAACTATTCCACACATCAGGCAAAAAACATAATTAAATAAACCTAAAAACCCCAACAAACAACTCTGGTATTTAGGACATTATCCATCATTTTGAGTCGAATGAGGTGTTATTGGTGGTAATGTAAAATATACAGCCAAGTTAGCATTGCATGCCATTGTATTTTTTCTAATAGAAGAAAAAATGTACTGATTTTAAGATGCCTTAAGGATAAATCCCTCTACTAAATCTGTAAATAAGTATGTCTTACCCTCTGTGCTGAATGAGGTGGAATCAGTGCCTGGATCAGTTTGGTTGTCTGGATTTACATCTGGAAAAGGGGGAGAATAAGTCCAAACTTACATAAACCACAACTAGAAACAAGACAGTAGTAAGTTACAACCGACAAAAACTTACCACTGTTGCTCACCAATATAGACCTTGTGTCAGGAGGTAGTTCCGTTTCCACCTTGTTAAGACCTAAGATATGAGGGCAGATATTAGGGCTGGACCATATGGACTAAACATACATAATATGCCAATGCATGTTTTAGGACATAATGTATAATCACTAATATTTTAGCACATTATGACAATTCAGACAAACAAAAAAATGTGTGTGTGTATATACAGCATCTCACAAGAGTGAGTACACCCCTCACATATTTGCAAATATGTGAGCATATCTTTTCACGTGACAACAATGAAGAAATTACACTTT
>JAODLL010001830.1:0-12849 GCA_026546735.1 Forbesichthys agassizii
CGATGGAGTGCCTACTCCGGGTAGGGAATGAGTCTTTACCCCAAGTGAAGGAGTTCAAGTACCTCGGGGTCTTGTTCACGAGTGAGGGGACATTGGAGCGGCAGATTCGCCAGAGAATCGGCGCAGCGGGAGCGGTATTGCAATCACTTTACCTCACCGTTGTGACGAAAAGAGAACTGAGCCGGAAGGCAAAGCTCTCGATCTTCCGGGCAATTTTCATTCCTACCTTTACCTATGGTCATGAAGGGTGGGTCATGACTGAAAGAACAAGATCACGGGTACAAGCGGCCAAAATCGGTTTTTATAGAATGGTGGCTGGCATCTCCCTTAGAGATAGGGTGAGAAGCTCAGCTAACCCTGAGGATCTCGGAGTAGAGCTGCTGCTCCTTTGCGTTGAAAGGAGCCAGTTAAGGTTGTACGGGCATCTAGTAAGGAGGCCTCCTGGGCGCCTTGCTTGGGAGGTGTTCCAGGCACGTCCAGCTGGGTAAAGGCCTTGGGGAAGACCCACGACCAGGTGGAGAGATTATATCTCCAAACTGGCCTGGGAACGTCTCGGGATCCCCCAGTCAGAGTTTGCCGATGTTGCTCGGGAAAGGGAAGGATGTGATCCCTTGCTGAAGCTGCTGCCCCCACGACCCGACTCCGGACAAGCGGGAGAAGATGGATGGATGGATGGATGCCTCTAGGGAATGATTTTTAATATTTTTATGACTTTACCTAGTTTTATGTTGTTTCATATTTTAGATTTGTTCCCTTCATCCTTTTGTTTTTCAAATTATTTGAACTGTAAAGCACGTTGAGTTGCACATTGTTTATGAAAGGTGCTATACAAATGAAGTTTATTATTAATAATATTATTATTAAAGCATTTCTCTAGCTTCATTACTCTGCCAACGGAGTTGCAGTTTCCTATTTCTCAAATTTTTGTGCATACGCATGGGTTACACTGTGCGTGGAAGACCGCACATTTTCATGTCAAGTTTCTTTTTTATAAATCCTAAACCTTGCACAGAAATTGGTGTATGCATTCTTTGTTTGAGTTTATAAATGAGGCCCCTGGTCATACTGTATGGTCTTTTAAGGGACATCTTGGGCGGGAAGTCGTGGTGTACATTGTTTGACATCCTGGTGTACACATCTACTGGCAACCAACATTATACTCTCCTCCGTCGGGTGCTCGGCAGTCTGCTAGAGCAGGCTGACACATTTCTATACTTCCAGCAATCTGTCTCCTTTCTGGGATACAGCATCTCCCGCGTGGAAGCAGTGTGTAACTGGCAGACCCCGACAACGGTAGAAGCGGTACAGCATTTCCTTGGTTTTGCAAATTATTACGTTTCTACCCTGGGCAGAATATGCCCTGAACTCTCAGCTTCACTCCTCCACAAATCTCACCCCATTTCGATGTGTTTTGGGAAACCAACCTGCCCTAGCACCTGAGCCAGACCAAGGCCTCAGCAGTGGACCAATGATTCAGACAGGCAGAGGAGGCCTGGAACGTCACCTGTGTGTGCCTCCAACGTGCTGCAGACCGCCACAAACGCCAAGCGGACAGATGCCACGGGGTGATGCCTATGTATCATCCTGGCAACTGAGTCTGGCTCTTGACCCAGAACCTGTCTCTCCGCCTGCCTTGCCAGAAGCTGGGCCCGCGGTTTGTGGGGCCTTATTAAATACTGAGGAGGGTCAAGGAGGTAACATGTAACATGTTACAGTTACCGGTTAATATGCGTGTGCATCCTTCTTTCCACGAGGCCCCCCTCCACCATTGGAGACCAGTGATGAACTGACCTATGCTCTCCGGGATATTCTGGATTCGAGGTGGCAACGGGGTGGCCTCCAGTAGAAGGGGTACGACCCGGAGGAGCAGTGCTGGGTTCCGGCTTGTAATGTCCTGATCCCAGACCTCCTGCGGGACTAACATCAAAATTCTCGGGGTTGTCTATTTTGTGTTAGTTGATTTATTTAAGTATATGTATGTCTTTTGGTTAGGAAAGAGTTGTGGGTTACCGTTTTGAGGTAACACAGTATCCTTTTTTGAATTTTGGACCGAGCCCTTAAAGAAAGACCTGGCTTTAAAGACTGGCTCTATGTGCCATCTTAATAAACATCACGTTTCTCCCTGCATCTGAGACTCCTTGCTCCTTTGAGACAGAACGCTGACAAATATAGCCAATAAACTGCATATATTTGGCCAGAATTGTGTTATTTTTTTACAAGAAATGTTAACGTTCCACAAAGACATAAACTTGCTATTACAATTGACATATTGTAGGATTAAGCTCATATTTGCATGTTTTGACAGTTTTACCCAGATAAAATCAGCTGCAGATGCAGAAGTAAATTACTTTTAATCTGACTTTTGGAACCAGGTGGGCGGCTATTGTTACCAATGGTGATACAACTGAGTTTGTAGGTTTGTAGGCTGTGCGGTGGAAAACCTCCAAAAATGAGTAGACTCGAGATGGTACCATGCAATAGGAAAGCGCAATTGGACGCAGAGTAGGCCATGCACCCACCCCTGTAGCTGTTTTCTTTTTTACTTTTCCCTACACTGTTGTAATCGGTAAGAATGTCCTTTGGTAGCCTTGTAGCTGATGGCGAACAGTTCAAGGTCTTCTGGGTAGATCTATTAATGTGAAAATTGTTCCATCTAGCTGGAAAAAATCCTTTCTTTGGCCTAGGGCTACCCAGTCGACCACGGCGGGGTTTGCACGATAGCATATGCATGGTATTTCCAATTTTGTGCAAAGATGCAGTGATATTATGACTTTCTCTAATCAGTCACTAGGCTGCCATGTTTTCATGTGTTGATGTAGCGTGCACCGCATGCAACCGTATGCATTGCGCCTGCATCCAATACATGAATGGCGTGCAGTCTTTTGCAATATCACTTTTTTTGTTATAAACGTATACCATAAATTAATTTGAACATTTATTAAAACTGCTGGTTGTATTGAAATTGACGTTACATAAATAACATAAGATTAATGCACAAGTCATTTAGAAATAATCTATTATTTTGTTTACAAAATCTTTATTGAAATTTCTGAGCAACATATGTCTCACTTTACGTAAAGGAACCAAATACATCTTATAAGGTATTATAATTAGTCTATATAGTTTTATGTCTGCCTATGATGTTTTAATGGCATGCACATTTTTACACTTTACTTAAAGGAGCCAAAGACATGCTATGAAGTCTTATACATGTCTATAATATATTATTACACCTTGTGTAATCAGCAATTATAAGGTGTTACAATGCATCAGCACAGTAACCAATATGAATAGTCATGATTAGTGTTATAATGCATTATGCAACATGGTCTTGTAATGCACTATGAAACATGGTCTAAGTTTCTTTGCCAGTATGATATAATCTGTTATAACCATTAGTTATAATACACTAAATCAACAGCTCATAATGCATTATAAACATTGTTATAAAATCTAATGCTGTTTTGTAAGCAAGTAAGGAATTATTGTAATGCCTTATAACTGCATGTTATCAATGTATGCATAAAGCATTATAAGGGTGACCTTATAATGCTGTTATCGGCACATTTTGTATATAAAAAAAAACATGAATTAACAGTATATTAATATACAGTACATGTTATGAGCAAGTTCTATATTTTAATATTTTAATGGGTCTAACAGTTGCATTACCCATAACTAGCTGCAGGAAGCACAGGAAACAGCCACTCAGGTGAGGCAATACACAGAGGAGCTCACCAGCCAGATGAAGGAGGTCAGAGATGAACTGGAATCAGATTTGAAAGACACTCGCAATATTGTCACAGAGCTCAAAGGCTTCCTGTCTGGTAAGCCATTTTTTTGTAATATATGGATGGATGCATTTAATGATTTACATTGACAATAGTGTAAATTATTTAACTAGGGGTATTTGTCTAAATTACTAAACTTACAATTTGTTCTCATCTGAAAAAAAAACTATATACGATATAATAACTGCATTAGTCAAAAGCACAAAAATTATGTTTGAATGAGTTTCTGCTTTAGCATCTGGAACCCTTCAAAGCAAAAGCGTTTGTTGACTGATTAGCGCACAATCAGGCCAATCAGCAGCCAGCTGAATCTTTCAGAGGTCAGAATGTATTACTAGTCTAGATCTGGTGTATCGGTAAAACACTCACTTGGTTCCTATTTCTTATCTGTTCTAACTCGATGTTTTACTGTCTATTGAGAATGCCGTGCCGTGCATTGGACGTGTAAACATGGACAGAGAAACTGCTTAAAGTAAACCGATTACATTTATTGTATAACATAACATAAACTGTAACTATGTATTTGAACGATAATTTAGAAGCGGTTCGTTGGTCTGCGTTTTCAGGTTCACGTCTCAGGTTCACGGTCAATGAAAGTATGGGCTTGCCCGGCATTCTCGTGCACTTGGTTTCGCACCATCCTTAAATAATTTGGCTCACGTGACCTGTACAGGGCATACACTTACAAGACGTTAAAACATTCCAATCCAAATGTGTGTTAAACAAACTTTAAATTAAATCAACAATAGACACTGAAATGAATATGTAAACCAACAGTGATAACGCTGTGCTATGGCTCCTACATCTGAGTATAGCTGGGAAATGAACATTCATGCATATGCAAGTTTCACTTTTAGGAGACTATTCTCGTCATCGCAAACCCTTTGAACTAAAATTGCACATTCATTGACATGATTTTATATGGTATGAGTTGCTTTGTCTCTCCAATTGCTATATTTCATTTTGTATTGGACATGTTCTACATTCTCTGCTTTCATACAGACCCATCCTCCAAACTCAATGACACCAAAGAGATAAGTGACTGGATCCTCAATGCCAAACTTCCTCTCAAACTGGCTGCCTTCAAAAGAAAGCTTGATGAGTTGAAGAAACTGGCAGTTGGACTACCAAATAGCACTGCAATATTAAGCCAGGCTGAACCACAGCTGGATATGGCCAGAAGACTACTGCAAGATGCTCAGGATGCCAGGTACCAAGCGCAAATATTTTCAGATCACTGCATATCAATCTGCACAATCAATCTGCACACAAATCGTGATGCAAAGATAATTTTAGTAAACTGTATTTGTTATGCAGGGCACTTAACGCCAACCTCTAGGTTCAGGTCTTTAAGAAGGACAAGCACACCAGACTGAAAGATATGGGTTACACATGTATTTATTTACTCTCTAGGTGGAACATTTACCTGACATAGGGGAATGCAGGTATTATGGTTACCACTCACTCCCACAATATTTTCCCACATGGGTAACTAGGCTACCTTAACAAATACGATTTCACAGCAACCTGAAGGCATGGCACTTAGACAAAGACATAGACATAGACAAATAATTAATGGTAATCATAACTACCAGAGCAATTTGTGGCATAATAAATAACACAGCAAATCATGCCATGATATATAACACTGCTATCAATTAAACACTATAATTACACACAGCAACCAAATCTAGCATGTGGTAAGAGATATACTATTAGAGGAAAGATGGTCCAATCCATACTGCACATTAACCTGACATTCCTGATGAATTGCTGGCTGCCTGGCACTGCCATCGCTACGAGGTCTCAAGACTCGCTCATCAAAGTTTTGAATGTTCTTTGTCCTGGCACCACAATGGTAGAACGAGTTTTCAGCAACCTTCAGGACCGCAAGAGACTCAAGACATCTCTTCACAATCCACCTCTCCACCTCCTAGCATTCAATACTTACTCTAAATTAATACTCAAATGTTTCTTTCTCTCTTTACTCTCTACTAAAAAAAAAAACGTAAAAATCCTATTCTGCTCTTATGCACTTTAGTGTTATTCACTTTGATTTTCAGGCCACTAGGAACCTTATTGGATGATATATTGACGTGGTAGTAGACATAATGACAAAATGCTGTAACTATTGTGACATCATATTAGTTGCTTACAATTACTGGTGCTTTCCAATTAATGACAAATGTACTACATGTAAGTAATTTTGGATAAAAGCATTTGGCAAATGTAAATGTAAAATGGCACAACTCAATCTGGAGAGCTGTACATCAGAGGTGTGCACTTAAGTCACATGACTTAGACTCGACTTGGACTCGAGTCACAAAAAATGACTTAAGACTCAACCAAATTGGAAAAGACTTACGAATCAACTTTGACTTTAACACCAATGACTCGTGATTTCTCATGGACCTGAGCCTTCTGACTCCCTCAAACAGCTAGTAGCTGTTGTCTGTATGGATGTCTGTTGTCTGCGATTGTAGGCTAATTTCATATATGAATCATTATCCCAAAATAATATTTAATAAAAACAAAACTGAATGATTGTTATTCCTCCATTCTGTATTAAATGGAGCATCCAGGTCACAGCACCTTAATTTAGTGGTTGCTATTCTCACAGCAGGTGTGAAGATTGCAGGCGCCGGGACACTAAAATTCTAAATTGATTGTGCTCTACCAATTAGAAAATTCTTATCATTCTGTGCGCTTCCAGAATGTGCAATTTCGACGATATCCTGACAGACGAATGTACTGTAACACATTAGCTAAAGTGTTTACTGTGGATTCAAGTTTGTGGGAGACCGCTGAACCTGAAGTACATGGCTGTATGCTCGAAGGTACAGTACTGGTACCAGTACTGTAAGGCAAGATAGTGTTTATGCTTATTCTGTAAACACGCCTTTTAACTTACATTTGTGTAAGTGGCTACAGTACACACAGTTAGTCTACTCTAGTCAAAGAATTGGTAACACTTAAAAATAATGAATGCATTATCATGAATTCATGCATGAATTAATGCATTACTTCATGAATTAAAATATTATGAAGCATCAAGAATTAGCATGACTTCAAAGTATTTCATGCATGACCTCATGCCTTTAATAAAGCATTAAATAAGGTGAGCACATCATCATGAATTACGATTTATTAAGCATGATCATGATGATGTGGAACTTCACAATTTGGTATTGTTTAACCCCTAAGTGAGTTCACAAACTGCTTTGCCCATGGCGTGCATGCAGCCCCGGACATGACATGGAATCTTATGCGCTTGCTCCGTACAGTGGTGTGTGGGTGTATAAATGGAGCTCACGGCTTGTGCAAGGGCTCACAGCCTCACAGCGGCGTTGGGCTGTGTGAGGCAGGTGCACAAACCTATTGGATACAACATCATCTAGGCCTACAATTTTCCTAGTTAAAATTAAGACCATTATTGTGTTCCTGCTCTGAACAGAAATTGATTGGCCAAAAGATACGCAGACCAAAATAGCCAAAGACAAGAGTACAGGCCTAATGTGATCACATAGCCTACACAAAAAACACACCACATACATGTTTTTTAAAAATGTGTTATTGTATGTTTAATTATTTATAATTGTATTTGTGTAACCTACATTAAACAGTAATGCATTTAAATAGTTAATTTTAAGATTCGATTTTCACACTGTTAGATTGTGGTTTGATGTTGTTTAGTTCCATTCTACACTAATACGCTTGCATAATGTACTCGTATTTAGACCTTTGCAACACTAGATGGCGCATCGGCAACAAATCTGAAAAGGATCACTTTCTCATGGCAAAAGAAGAAACGCCTAAATTGAATGTTTTTCAATTTGTTCTTTTCTGTTCTTGCATTCTTGCCTTCTTGTGAAATGTCATCATTCAAAGCCAAGTACTCTTCCAATTAACAAGTTTGCATCTAACCAAGAACGGAAAATATACTAGGAAGTGTTCTTGATTAACGACTTTTACAAAGGATGCATCTAGTGGTGACTTGTGTGTGAACTTGTCAGCGAAATATACCAGAATGAATTTCAAATCAACAAGCGGCAATGGCAGTGTTACACCTAATTCTGTGTCCTGCCGAATTCAGTGACCCTTTCGAAACGAAGTATGTTAATTAAAGCAGAAAAAGCATGAAATAGTTTGATAGATCTATAAATCATATTTAGACATATCTAGACATCAATGAACCTTAAAACGACTAGGCTGGTGTAGATAAAGTAGAATATATTCACATTTTATTCAGAAATCGCTCAAATCACACGCTTTTTCAGAGCAAACCACCATCGATATAGCTAAACTTTTAGTAACCCTTTCCCGAACTAAAACAGTTCGGGAGAGAGAGACACAAAAAGTGCACGAGAAATCACACACTCACACACACTAATAGATTGTACACGATTTTAGGTGGCGCATGCGCACTTTTGAAAGGGTCACTGAATTCGGCAGGACACAGAATTAGGCGTAACACCTGTCAAGAAAACAACACAACAATACTTGCTATACTTTTCGAAATACTACTGTTATTGTGTCACGAAATGCGGTTTAAAGAATTTTTGAAGGGAGAATATATATGTTTTAACTTCAAATCTGTGGTCGATGTATCAAGATGGAGTCTAGTTTAAAATGATCATTATTATTATTAAAAAACTATTTTGTAGATGTGAGGTCCCGCTTACAGGCCGCCGGCTATCAAGCGTTAAGTGTTGTCATCCCTAGGTATTGTGCAATAGCCTACCTAGAACGATAGCCAAAAATATGCATCTCAATCTAGATCTGTCCTGGCGTTCTTGCAAGATCATTCTCAGAAGGACACTTGGCAAGAACGTACCTCTCAAGAACACAAGTATGTACCTAGCGTTCTTGGAATTGAGAAACGGCCAATGCCTATTAAAGTGTGGTCATGTTATTTATTTTATTTTCATGTTGGTAATACACCTAACTGTACAGTTGTCATGTCATAAATTATTAGTCGAATGTGTGGCTGACATGTCATGTAAAAACTGACTATGATATGGGTTTGGTGTATATTGTAGCAGTGGTGGGCTGTCAGGTCCAGCAAGGCCTTCTCTGCTTGCCTAACATAAATCATGATTATAATTTGATAAAAGTTTATTTAATTTTTAAATTACTTTTCCAAAATATATAAACATATTATACATATTATACATTATACATATTCTCTATATGTTCGTGTGGCTTTTAGGTTATAGTTTTTATCCAATCAGAATTCAGCTAGCTTGTGTTGCCAGGCTGTATGAAATCTGCCTGACACCTTTAGAATCAACAATGCTGGTGTCTGTGCATTGTAAGTGAACGGGCACATACAGTTGATAGAAAGTTGCGATAGCCAATCAGATCACAAGTTGTTGACAGTAGGCTACCTACCTGGCGTCACGTTGTGATTGGATACTCACTCACTGCCGTAAAACAACAAGGAAAAGGAGGATTATATCAGCCTACTCACTTGTGAGTTCAATGCAGATCTGCACCTGAGCCGCACCTGGTTAGCAGAGAGGGAAATCTAATAAATCTACTTGCAAGAACTAATGTTTTTTAAAGAATGCCTGATAGATAATAATAAATTGTAATTCATAATGATTTGCTCACCTTAGTTAATGCTTTAACCTCTTGTAAACTAGCCTGTTATCAACGAGTGCCCCCCTGCACGGGGGCGCACCCCCCACTACCCTATTCGAAAGAGAATATTTTTTTATATATAAATGTCTAACAGTATTATTGTACACGTCTGGATAGCCAAGCATCTCGCCTAGCAATGTAAACTAACAGCCATTGCCCAAATGTAAGCATTTTTCAAAGTCAAGCATATTAAAAAAAATATTGAAAATAATTCGTAGGAATTATCAAGATTCAATGCCATGACGCTCGTAAATGTTTTTTTTTTTAAGTCATGTTGTGTGATTTATCGGAGATTATCTGAGAGAGCGCATTTCTGTGGTTCTAACGCTGTTCTCCCCTTGCCGGTAGCAGCATGCCTTAGAAAGATATCGTATAAACAACGAAACGAATTATCCCTTTAGAATTAGAAAGGAAGGAAAATTTATGAAAAAATTGCCTAATTTACAAGAGGCTAGGCCAAACCTAGGCCTTTTTTTCCCTTTTTTTCCTTGCAAAAACATTCCCTTTCATTCGTAAAGATTCATGCAGTTCTGAACAAGTTACAAAGCTAATTTTGGTATTAAAATGTAGATAACCCATGTGAGATTCCCATTCAGGTTAAATATTCCATGTGGATGACACTATTTATTAGTAAATTAATCTCAAATACAGCAAAATTATCTTTTTTTTTCATTTTCACCTGACATAATGTACTATTTTATGTAATAACTTTATGAAAATTAAGCATTAGCAACTTCTTTACACTATAGGACTACAATACAACATTTTATGAGTATATATGTCCAAGGATTAGGGCATTGTGTAAATTTTTTTTTTTAAAGTATGGTTTTATTGTGAAAGTCAGAAATTTTGAAATAGTTTGGCCATAGAAAATCAGATCAATAAATAAGTATTCGTAAATGCGCTTATTTATGTTATTATTTTATTAATATATGTACTAAACTATAGTTTAAGTGTAATAATTAAATTTTCTCTCACTGAGAAATTGATTCACATCTGTCTTTTCCCGAACGATGACGTCACTTGAAATCTTGAAATCCCAGGCATTTAGCCAGAGCTGTGATTGTTCAAATTAAACATGTGACCCCTAAAACGACTCGTGGAAACTCGGAGATTCAGGCGAGTAACGTTATATGAGCAGGTTAGCCTTCGGCAGACTGTAGTCTCGTGTAAAGACGCCAGCGCTCCCATAATAGAACTACAGCTCCCAGAGAACCGCAGTCTCGAATTACGTATTTTTTCTAAAATGGATGCCAAGCTTTGAAACGAGTGATTGAACCGGCGTTGGAATAAGGTTTTAAAAGCATTCTTTGCTGAATCCGGGGTAGATTTTTTCAACGAACGCATTACAGGTAAGGCGCATAGCGCAATTTCTAATTCTAAAGGCATAATTCGTGTCGCGTTGTTTATAAGATATCTTTCTAAGGCATGCTGCTATCGGCAAGGGGAGAACAGTGTTAAAACCACGGAAATGCGCTCTCTGATAATATCAAATAAATCACAGAACATTACTTTTTAAAAAAAATGTACGAGCATCATTGCAATGAATCGCAATAATTCCTACGAATTATATACAATATTTGTTTTAATCTGGTTGACTTTGAAAAATGCTTACATTTGGGCAATGGTTGTTAGCTTACATTGCTAGGCGAGAGGCTTGGCTATCCAGACGTGTATAATAATACTGTTAGACATTTACATTTAAAAAATATATATTCTCTCGAATTGGGTAGTGGGGGGTGCGCCCCCGCGGGTTGGGGCAGTCTTTCCTAAGAGGTTTTTAAGTAAAGTCTTTCATAAAAGGCAGATACATAATAAGAAATCTTTTCGATATCTTTAATATTTCTTTCACCAACATAACATTTTTTATATAGTTAAGTTCAGCTCTCCTTTTCTCCATATTAAAGAACTATCTGCTATTCTTTTCTCCATTTTGAACCACTTTTTACGTGATCTTATAAATGCCCCTTTTGCTTTGTTTTCGTATATTTCATCCAATCTGTTTTGTAAGTGATCTCTGATTTGTTTGCGAAGCTCCACCTTCCATTTTTGTTTTCTGTCCGTAATTTCCCTCGAGTACCGGTGTTACCAGATATTCGGTTTCTGAGATTTTGTGTTCCTACGGGCGAGTTTAGCTGAGCTGAATAAGTTGTTGTGTCCGCACACGCCCCCTATCACACATTTGAATGGAACCGAAAATATTTTTGCAGAGTTAGAAGACCACGAAAATGCTGAAGGGTTTTTAGAATTAGAGTCAATCGCCACAACAGAAGAATTTTGTGATGACTAAATGGCTAGATAACTAATCATATCAGTCTCAAGCAAATCAACTTGGTTAAAGCAATACTCCTTCGTTTTTCAGGTTAATCAACTAGCATAAAAGTAGACAAATTAAATTAAATTAAAAAATTGGGTGTTTTAATGTAAGGCAAATTTACTTGGCTACCTGTACTTGTTGATTTTTTGAGTCTCAGGTGACTTGCACAAGGTGCCTGGAAGGAGTAGCAAGCCCCACACTTCCTCCAGTATGCAAAATATGTTTTATGTAGCCTAATCAAAACTTGATTTGATTCATCTGCAATTCTCTAATTTAATTTACCAACCAAATAGCTGGTTCTCCTGGATTATGTACTGCCAGCAGAGAACCTGTAAAACCTTCGCCCCCCTCTTCCAGCCCCTTATATTGTGGGGCACCGATATTATCCTACTATAACTTGCAGTCTTGTGCAGATATGCATCTGGTCTGAAACTTTTAATTTATACCGGTTAGATCAAATTTTATCATCTGTAAACACAATGTGTTGTTTTAGGCTACATATGCTACACTTAATAGGTATGTTAATTTATTGCATAATAGTTATTATCTGCCTATACACTTTTAAAAGTGTATTGTCTATGGTACTGTATGTCTGTTGTAGGCTTACCACTGTGAATAGAGTTCTTTGTTGTTTTAACTGATCAGTTTTCATATATACAATTTTGCTCATTGGAGTTTCTCTGTATGTTTGGGCTTGGTTTGGTGTAATAAACTTGTTTCTTATCAGCCTGTTTTTGTTATTGTGACTCAAGCCTATTATGTAATACTATATACAATTGAATTTGGGTATATGCTCATATTGGTTTATTCATGATTGATTATTTCAACTATATACACTCACCTAGAGGATTATTAGGAACACCTGTTAATTTTCTCATTAATGCAATTATCTAATCAACAATCACATGGCAGTTGCTTCAATGCATTTAGGAGTGTGGCCCTGGTCAAGACAATCTCCTGAACTCCAAACTGAATGTCAGAATGGGAAAGACAGCAGATTTAAGCAATTTTGAGCGTGGCGTGGTTGTTGGTGCCAGATGGGCCGGTCTGAGTATTTCACAATCTGCTCAGTTACTGGGATTTTCACGCACAACCATT
>JAODLL010001831.1:2500-36246 GCA_026546735.1 Forbesichthys agassizii
CACTAGGAATGTGTATGTGCACCTCATCGTGCTTTTGGGTCCTTGGCACTGTACAGTAGATGTCTCATTAGGTCCAGTCCTTTAGTTCCCATTATTTCTTTTTAAACAAAACGGAAACCTCGAGTCAAGTCACACTTGTTTCATTACCTGTAGACAATTGTTTTAAGTTGACCTTTGACCTGTAGTTTGCGTGGCAAATAACTAGAGTAACAATGTCTTCACCTGCCATTCATTATAAAAATGAAGAGGAATGTTTAACAGCTAATAACATTGACCTACCATTGTAAACATGTTGCTCAGTGTGCACTGGGTGTAATGCTGGATGAAGAAATTAAAAAAGATTGTTTCATTGTTTTCACTGTTAAATTAGAAGCAAGGTGTTTGATTAATCAGGGCAATTAGAAATGACTAAGGTACATCAAGGACTTTTGATATCAACCTGCTCAAGATTGTAGGTTTTATTAAGATAAATAGGAAGGAACCTACAATACTTTCACAACCCAGTTACCAAAGATGGATTTAAGAAACAGATGTGCTTAGGTGTCACATGGTTAGCAATTAAACCATTTCTGATGACAACCATTTCAACTTGGTTTATACAATCTCAATATGAGGTAATTTAACACACCCTTCAAACCAATAGTGTTTTCCAGCAGTATTCACATGTTCTCCCAGACGATACACACAGCATAAAATAAGTCCAGAAGTTGTCGATGTCGAGTTTATGCACATTTCAATCCAGGAGGGGTGCCACATCCACTTGAAGAATGTTAGCACTGGTAGTGAAAGTAATAATACCAATCTTAAAGCTGATAATACCACGATCCTGCAGGCATTTAGGTGAAGTGGATCCCAGCGGCGTTGAATGCATGAAGAAGTCTGTATTAAATAGAATAATTAAGTATTAAACAAATGTACCTACTGTTTTACTGTACAAATCACATGGCAAACATACACTACACTTACACCATGAAGTCATCAATGTCCATGGACCTAGCTCTCTTCTCACTGAACTCTACCTCCTGCAGAACACCCTCAACCATCTTGGTGATGCTGAAGTCTGGTGGGATTTCCTGTTGACAAGAACATGGTGCTTTAAGTGAAACAATACTGGTGCATTTGGCCATTTAATAGTGCTAGGAATTGATGCTGGTCCAAATCTTGACGTGTGTATTATGTTGTAAACACCATCACTGCATTTGGCAACAACTGATTTCTTTTTAAAAAATCTGCCAGAATTAATCAGGAGTTGTTTCTATCAATAACAGGAAATGCTTACTCACAATATTGTGTACAGAACAGTGTATTCTGTAGTTCTTCTCCAATAGCTGCTCGACTGCAGTGGATCTGTACATTCAATCAAGGTTACAAGTCTTTACAATAATTAAGTATTTTTCTTGTAGGCTGTGACATTTGTGTAATGTACAAACATAGCATGAATTCAGTAGATGTGACTTACTTAAAACCAGCATTCAGGGTTTTGTTTTTCCTCACAAAGGCAATTCTGACGAGTCCATCCCATTCCTGCATGAAATAAACGCATCAAAGTAACTCGTTGAGGTTAAAAACCTCTTCCTCGGGGGCCTGGCAAGAATTTCAGCAGGAAGTAACCATCAGCATGTACTTGCAATATCATACCACAATACAAAGACAATCACAGTGGTCAAAAAGATAATCTACAGCAATGTTTGCCAGGGATACTGCCTCACCTTGAAGTTGACAGGAGGAGGAGGGTTCTTTGGTTCTATCCGGACAACACTTGACTCCACTTTTGGAGGGGGACGGAAGTTATTCTTGCCCACCTACAAGTGGGGAGTACAAAGTTAAGTTTTACACTTTACTTTCATTGAATCAGAACCAACAATGAAAGTTTGAGCATTAAGTTAGCCTTGTTTCATCATGGTGATCTAGCTACGTTTATTTCTATCAGACCGGAACACCCCAAGTAAAAGACATGCCGAGGGAAAACAGAAATTAAATAAAACATACATTTGAAATTCTACAACATTGACTGGATTTGACTCGTTTAATTTCTACCCGTGTTGAATGTGTGAGATAAAGTTGTCCAATCAAGTGTAGGGAAGTTTGATTGAAATGTATTTGTTCATTATGATAAATACTTTTGAATGGAAGGGTTCCAGAATGGCAGGAGATACAGATATGAAGTGTCCTGTGATGGAGGTTTGTGTGTAGGTCAAGGCTGCACAAAACACAGGTCTCAGTGAGGCTACTAGAGTTTTGTTTAGTTTCCTCGTAATACTGAGAATCATTGTAAGTCAGAAGTAAAATACTTCTTAGAGCAATGTTAGAGTAACATTTGCCACACTGAAAGCTTTAAAAATCATTTTAAAAAAATGTTTTAAATAGAGAACTTCACTTTTTCCTTTTTGTTAAAGCTTTTTTCCAAAATGGATTAAACTAAAAATGTTCCTCATAATTCAACACACAATACTTAAAGTGAAAAAAGTTAGAAATGTTTGCAAATTCATTAAAAATAACAATAATGTACATAAGTATTCACAACCTTTGGTCAATACTTTGTTGAAGCATCTTTGGCAGTAATTACAGCCAAGTCTTTTTGAGTATGATGCTACAAGCTTGGCACACCTACTTTAGGGAAGTAGCCTACACAATGACTCAATTTTTGTTAAATGTGTTATATTGAAGAGTTAAGAATGCACAATAATTTATATCCATATCCGGGTTAGACCCACATTGTAACCCGATAGTTATGAGCCTCGTTAAGTATTAACAAAATGCAGTGTAATTGGCTTTAAACCACAGTCCACATAGGACTGTTGTATTGGAAATATCTGATACAATGTGACTGTTGCTAAGCAGAGGCACACATTGGTCAGTCCTGTTCACACTGTGCCCCACACTGACCTTCATGAGATGGTCAACGCGGGCCAGAAGCTGTGTGTTTATAGACAGTCTGCAATACAGCTTGTCTCCAGGCTTGGCAACCAACCGCATAGCAAATTCTCTCTGGAACATCAGCACTGCACACCTGACCAGGGGGAGAAATACAAAATAAAAACCAAATATATGAATCACAGCACATACCTTGAAATGATTGGCGTGCCTCAAAATGTTTTTTACCGAAAGAATGGTCTATGTAGCAGAAGCTTGAAGACAAATGGCGAAGAAATCTACACAATAAAGAGAGGTCAAGTTAAGGACATAATGTACTTTTCAAATGACTTCAAATTGCTGCATCATCAACCCTGATGATGCAGCAAGCACAGTATTGGCTACATGTATTTTTACCTGGTAGGGTAAATTGGCCACACAGACATCAAAGAAGGGGAGATCTGTTTTGAGTACATCCCCTATTAATATCTGAAGTTTAGGCTGCATGGGTCTATAGGGTGGGAAAACATTTTTTACAGGAATACTCATTTGGAAAAAAATACAATCCTCATTTTAACACCAGACTGCTGCATTGCCCCACAACCTTCAGTGGGATCATTATGTCTGAATGCTCCAGATGGCACTCACGTGCACTGCACCCGCTTTTGGAGTTCAGCCACCAATCTGCAGTCCAACTCACAGGCCACTACCTGAGGAATTGAGAGCAGTTATGGTATTTGGGTTGAGATTTACCCATTTTCTCAAAAGACACATCATGCAAATACCACAATCAGTTAAGTATTAAGTACCATTAGACTTATGATTGAATGTCTTCAGTATATGAAGACATAAATAAATACCTTCATATACTGAGGACATTCAATAGGCCTATATGAAAATATCACTACACACAGCCCAAACTAATTACACTCCATATGTGATCCAGGTTTATTTAATAGAACAAAAAAAAGATAAAATATTTGGAAGACAGATTGTAGGTAGGGTGTATGACACTTTCGCTCTAGTGGGGACCCACTATAGTGCGAGGAGCCAAATATCAGTATGGCACAGAGGTCAAAAACTCACCGTTTTGCCAAAGAGACTACATTTGGTTTTGCCTGAAGTAAACTGTGGTCTTTAACAAATTCAAAGCAGCTTGCATTGTTAAACTGTAGTATTTGTCCTAACACCATTTTCTTACACACATAATCACTACACCACCTCACCTTCTTGGCTTTCTCCAGCAATTTCACTGTCATGTTACCAGTACCGGGTCCCACCTCAAGAACCACATCCGTGGGTCTAATAGCAGCCTAAAAAACAACATTTTTCATCATTAGGATTTCTTTGTGCCAGCGGTCATGTCACACACGTTATAATATATATCCTCCTGTGGCTTCCCAGTGAAACGCACATTACAATCAGCTATTGCATGTTAACAGCCGGAATGATGAATTCCATATAAAGGTTATTGTATTGGGGTGATTTTGTTTATATTAATGACAATGGAAATGTGTCTCTGACCATCATATGGGCATATCTGAACAGTAATGAAAGGGTAAAATATTGTCCTGCAAGTCTGATTGAAATTAATTAAATTAATCCTAATGTGTATTTTGCCTTGCAACATCGTTTATTGCATATCTAACATCTTTTTAAAAAAATGTTTGCACCCCCCTTTCAATAATTACAGTACGGTACCGTACATTTTGATCTATTGTGATAAACATAAGTCCATCTTACCTTTTCGATTATTCCATTAACAACCAGGGGGTTTTTCAAGATGTGTTGGCCAATAGCAGTGTTAAACATGATACCTGAAGTGTAACAGTAAGATTAGGAATCTCAGGGTTTAACCTCTTCATTTCTTTAACGTAGATTTCCTAAACAATTTTAAATTGTAGAGGTATATGAACGGTATGCTGTATTATTTTGTATTAATAATATGGGCCTAGGAGTCACCGGTAAACATCACTTTAGCAGATACAGCGTTTGGTCAACTTCCAAGTCAAAGCTTACATACCTTGACTTTTGACTTCTTGGTGCGGTCTGCTTTTCTTCTCTGACTTAACCTTCGGCATATTGACTTCTTATATAAATCCAGACAAATATCACAAAATAAATAGTAATAGAGTATTCGTAGCTAACGTTAACACGTGCAAACCCCAATCTTCTTCTGTAACTTATAGAGCACCTTCGACTTTTCTTGTATCGCCCTCTAGTGGAATTCAACTAAACATATTTCATCATAATATAATAGATTCTTAGCACAACAGACTGAGACTACCAAATGTGTTTCTGTCATTGTCTTTATTTACAGGTACTTTACATTTAAACGATATAAACAAAATGTTATACAATTCAGTCTGAGATGGGAAGGTCCTCCAATGTCATGACAATGGCTCGAACTTTGGGGTCATCCAGCCAATTCACACGACAGGCTAGAAGAATGCCCTAAGAGGGACAACACACAGATTTGAATTAGTCTCATAGCTACAGAAACAATTTATAGTTTGGTAGATTCCAGTCCAATTTACCCGCAGAACGTTCTGTGTCATATTTGCCATGTTCTTGTATTTCTGCAGATTTGCCTGGCCTTTTTGCAAAGCAGCTTTGTACTTTTCCATATCTGGGTGCTCTTTCTTGTACATCAGCTCATCAATCTCCTTCATTTTCTCATGAGTACGTCGCTTCAACTCTGGGGAAAGATTCAGTCGCAAGATGCTCAAGAGCTGTGACCACATTAAAGTGTAAAAAGCTTTAATAATACAGAAAATAATTTACATTTTCAAACGATTAAAGGCTATATAAAATATAAAGCTATATAAAATGTATATCAATCACAAAATTTAATCTGAAACAGTATGATGATAGTAACATACCAAGTCTTTGCTTCTGGATCTCTATGACAAGATCCTCCAGCTCTTTCGACTCCTATTAAAACAAGTTGTAAAATAAAATAAAAACATTATATAGAAAATACGAAGACAAAATTGGTTTGATGACAGAACATTATGAATGTCTTGCATTCATGTCAATACAATATCAATGTAGAGAAGATAGAAAAACATTTGTAAACAGCAGATTGAAATGCTTACTTTTTGAAGTTTTATTATATGTGAAGAGAAGGCCATGCAACGATCACCTATTTCTTTTATTGCACTGTGAAATAGATATCTTAAGACTTATAAACAAACTATAAACATAGTATGCCAATTCTGTGCTAATTATTACAGTTGATTTGACAGATGACTCACACAGACTCTGAATCGTTCTGTTTCAGTTTCTCTGTGATCGCATGCCACATCTGCATTCTGAAATGTACAAATCAAATAATTGTTTGGAAAACAAACCACAGAAATGCTCAATGCTTTATTGTTAAATTAAAATATATAGTAAATCCAGCAGGACATCACAATGATTTTACCTGTGCAGGGTCATTGTTTTGTTAAAATGAATTGTCTTGGCATCTTCCAACTCAGTAACATAATCAGGCCTTTAACAAGGAAATATGAAAGCTCACATTAATAGTCCTTGTTGATAAAGCATGATATTACCGGTGTCAAACTTACAACTGTCTTTCAGCTTCACTTGTACTACAGGATCGTTTGACTTTTCCTATTTTGACAATATAAAACAAATTAACATATGTTAGGGGGGAAAACACAATCAAGCAGGTATGTTCTGAGGTACATACAAATAATAATGTACTAACCTGCATTGAGCAGCACTGCCATTTCAAAGCACCTGTTGGACATCTGATCTTTTATTCTGAAAGTAAAAAGTAACAAATAAAATGTAATATATTATATTAATAAGTGATTCAATGCGAGGGCAGTGTGTCCTAAATCATCACTTGATTACTATAAATATGAAGGAGGATTAATGGAAACCTTAGCATATCTGGTGGGGAAGTGACCTCTCCATTGGCCCTCTCAGAAGTCTGGCTATCCAGGGTCTCAGGCTCTGAATTGTGGTTAAGGAGTCCCAAGTCAGGAGATTGGTCCATCTCCAGCAACTACAACTACGGTACCTGTACGATAAACAAGTTATTTTATGAAAACGATGCCGCGGTACCTGAATAGACGCTATTATTTAGCGAAGTATCAACTCAGACAAAGATTCGTTCTACAGGTCAGTTAATTTTTGTTTAATGTTATTGTTATTTTCTCTCTCAAATACCTCCTTCTATCTCAACCCTCAAGTCAGTTTAGAGTAGCCCGCCAGGAAGTGACGCATGGAAGAAAACAAACCTATTTTATAAATATAGGAGCTACGATGCAGCAGCTCCCCCTTCAGGGCAAGTGCTAAGAAATATACACACATTGGTTTGATCATTCAGGTTGAGATCGGATGACCGCACTTATTTACAGTAGATAGCAGAAACAGGCTGCGATTGTGAACTTTATGTGGATGTGTTGATGAATAAATCCAGTAACATTGATTACGCATAAAAATCTTTATTCTTTTAGCCCGCATTAAAATACAAAAAGAGTTGATCAGGACCCCAGATGAAGATTCCGAGCCTCAACAGTATTGAGCTCGCTCAAAGAGAAGAACACCAATGGCTTCATCTGTGAAAAGATTAAACATGGTGTGAGTCTGGTAGTGTCACTCATCAATTCAGCATGCATTGGTGAGATCTAAGATGAATATATATATATATATATATAAAGGTATTGGTTAAAAATGTAGCTGTGCAAAATATAGATTATTTCTAATTCTGTTATTTATTTAAAGTGTTCATATTTTAATTGTACAATGTTGTGGTTTTTATTTATTTGAAACTGTGTTGATTAGTGTTATCCAGGATGCTTTTATAAATAAGATATTTAATCTCAATAGTACGTTCCTGGTTAAAAAAGGCTATTGGATAGAAATATAGGCCCCAAAGAATATAATATAAGATATTGTAGAAGCCCAACCAAAATGTTGATCTGCTACGATGTTGTAGGCTAGCCAGGATTGACCTGGGTGACGCACTTACTGCAGTTTGTTGTGTCTAAGAAACAAGCCTACATGCTGTGTTTTGTTTCTTTGTAGTTATCAATTTATTTATCTCCAAGTACATTTAAGTCCATTGCCTACACTACAGCAAAACACAATCATACCTGCCGCCTTAGCGCTCAAAAACCCTGCCCTTCTGGGTTCAACACCTGACACAACAGTGAATGTGCTACCTTAATACATGAAGGCCTGAACATATAGTCACAGGTCCAGCAAGTGTACAAACATAGAACATCAATATAATACAGCAGCATATTGGCCCCTACAGATATTGTTTGTGTCCTATAAACTACTGATGTAATTTCTTATATTCTTCTTCTGTAATACCTCAATTTGCCCTCTGAGGGGCAGGTATGTTATAAAAGTGTCATACAGTAAATACTATAAAGCAGTTATTTACTGGTTTCTCACATCGCATCTTTGATTTACTGGTTTAAAATCAGCAAACTGTACTTAATTAATTGATGCACCATTCATACACCACACATTATATTAAAAATTTCAGAAGATAATAGTTATTGTCACTTATTCCCATAGTCCAGTCCACTCCAATCACATTTGGAGATTATTACACCCAGTGGCCAGCCAAATCTATAATGGAAACAGAAAAGAGGGATTTAAATAGTAGAATAGTATAAATAATAGCTACGTCTAATTCAAGATAATTGTTATTATTATTATTATTATTATTATTATTATTATTATTATTATTATTATTATTAGTAGTAGTAGTAGTAGTAGTAGTAGTAGTAGTAGTAGTAGCATATTGTTTTTGTTGTTAGTAGGCTTAATAGCATATTGGCCTAGTATTTTATTTTAATTTAAATTATACCGGTATATATTATAAAAATATAATCATATAATCCTATAATATAAATAAATCATATCACAACCTAGTCGGTATTTAGTTATATGGTCCTACCTGGCCTGAGCTGTTTGAGCTCTATGGATTTTAGCAACTACTGCAAAACATCCTGCAGCGCAGGCCAACGTCAGCACGTCCTATACGTCCCTAGACCAAATTGAAATTCTCAGTATTTTACGTAGGTCTGCAAAAGAAGACGCAAAACATTTTGCGATCTAAGGGATGCTACCGCGTAGAATTTGACTCTATTGCCAATATTGTGCATTTTAGCAACTCCGTTACATTATGGACTCAGCTTTTAGATACCGCTTGCAGTTTCTCAAAATAAAGAGGGTCTGCAACAACCAAGGTTTAGTGAATGACGGAGCAGCGCTAACAGAAGCATCCCGATCTGTCGTTGAACATGTACCTTGTAAACAAACGCCATCATGTGCAGATCTGAATCTTGCGGTGTTGAAGCAAAGCGAATAGAAAAACATTCGTTTCATAGTCGGATAACGGGTTGCCAGGTCGTGTAGGCAGGTGGGCAGTGATGGACGACAACAGCGCACTGAATTCATATGCTTCATGAAAGGATTGTAGGTCAGACAAACATTTGAAGTGTCGTCGTAACTCTGCTAACACTCACTGCTCAGTGTAAGTAATTTACCTCAGTTAGCTGTTCTATTTGTGTATCCTACTTCAAAAATGTCCTTCGCAATGGAGGATCATTTGGAGTCGGGGTGGGTGGCCGTGCGACCAAATGTTTTTGAGGAGAAGGAAAAGCATAAATTCGTGTTTATCGTCGCATGGAACGAAGTGGAGGGTAAATTTGCTATTACATGTCACAACAGAACAGTACAGAGGAGAAGCATTGTTAGGGTTGTGGTGGACGTGACTGCCCACGAAGAAGAGGATAAAACAAAACGGCCCAAAAGTCCAGTGAAAAATAACGTCAGCAAGGGAGTTGTGGTTAAAGGGTTCAGCTATATGACAACGTCTCCATTAACATTAAGCCCTTCCAAATGTCATGATGCGAGTATAGATGCAGCAATCAGCCCCGACATCGAGGTGTTGGAAGCACTCAAAGATCACGAGATATCTTCGACGGTGGACAGTTTGGATTTGGAAGAGTTAGATAGTTTGAGCAGAGAAGACTGCAGCTGGGCTGGACTCTTTTCTTTCCAGGACCTTCGGACTATTCACTTACAGCTGTGCTCAATAAACTCGGACCTGGAACAGTGCCTTCCAGTATTTCCAGAAGAACCAGCAGGAATGTGGACGGTTCTTTTCGGCCCCGCAGAGGTTTCCGAGGATGAAATGAATGACCTGTGTTACAAGTTACAAGTGTACCTAGGTCATGCTCTCGATACGTGCGGCTGGAAGATTTTGTCACAGGTTTTGTTTACAGAAACCGACGACCCGGATGAGTACTACGAGAGCCTAAGTGAATTGAGACAATCTGGATATGAAGAAGCGCTCAACCGTGCAAAACAACACCTGCAGGAGGTATGTTGTACTGCCCTATCCTGACATGTAGCATTTTCTGTAATAGCTGCTCAAGGAAAGTTCTACCTTACCTGTAGGATGGCATTAGGGAACGAATACATTGGTATGCACTTGAAAATAAAACCTTCTGGATTGTCTACTACACTGTACAGCTTATCATAGCAAGTATGTGCATATGTTACAGCAGGAGTTCTCAAACTTACATGGGGTCCGATACAAGGGACAACATTTTCCAAGGACTCCTTCATAATTGTAACACTAATTTAGTGCTTCTACCATTTATACTCTTAGACGTTATATTTGCCCAAAGATAACGTAGGTTGGAGTAATGGACACAATATGCTTGTTTTAATGGCACAAATGGTCGCCGTTACATCTATAGATATATTTTTTCTAAATAAAAAACTAGAAAGAATGTATAGATGATTATTTTGCGTACCCCTAGGTCGCGGACCATTGGGGATTCCCGGACCCCACTTTGAGAACCACTGTGTTACAGAGCTTACCAGCCCACTGAGATAACATGACCATTAGGGCCTTCATATGCAAACTGGTGTCTGAACATTGCAAACACTGAAGTTACAACTTTGAAAATGTGATCTGAAAGTGTGTGATCATGTAGGCTACTCAATGGAAGATTACAGTAAGATTATTCCTGCAGTATTGCCTTTTCACAGCATCTGCTGCTTTTACAGCTGAGAGGATCAAATGCACACCTATTTGAGCACATGGTGACACTATTAGGCTATTTCCACATAATTACAGTATGTGCAGAGATATTTTCTTTGGGTTCCAGGCTCACAGGTTGCTGCTGTACAGTGACTTTGCAAACACTCAGTGAAAAGTGTTCCCTGATAATAGCATTTCTGACATACTAAGCCATTCTCGGTTATTTAAAACATGTCCCATCCACTTTGTATAGCGTTTGTTTAAATGATACCAAATCCAATACCAGCTCTCTTTCTCTGACTCACTTACACTCCTTCCTGATTGTGTTCTGATCTGCTGAGTGAAGAATATATAGGATATGTGTGGGGGTTGGGACTGGGTTGGTTGTTTGAATAAGGACACATCCTTAACAAGCTCTACAAAACCATGCCCTCTGTATACTTGTGTAGTATACTTCCAATAAATAATTAGATAGCAGTGGTTATTATTGTGAAAATTATGTTAACATTTAATCATTTTACTTTATAGCACAAAACCAGATATATGGTCATCACTGTTATTTGTTAATAACCTAGTTGTATCTTGTATCCAATTTACTGTGTCTGCAACGCAGATCAGTGTACATGTAGTACATTATATTCTCAATGTAGGCCTACACACTCTGTTTTTGTACACATTGTGTCTAAAAATCTTGAAAGACTAATATGAAATACTCTATAATGTTCTATTCTACAAATTAGAGTACGTTTTTAATATTTCACTTGATTATTCAATATCAGTATTGAGACAGCATTCAGTTTTGCAAACATGTTAGCAATGTGTATTTTGAGAATAGAAGTTAGTTGCAGTTATACATTTACGGCATTTGGCAGACACTTCTATCCAAAGCGACTTACATGTAGCACAATAATCAATATATCATTCAATCATCAAACTGAATACTAAGTACCTAATACTAATGTGCTAAATACATAATCGCAAAATAGGATTTTTATTTATTTTATATTATCGATGCTTTTCTGGTTCTGGTTATTTGCCAAGCAGGAGCAGTTAAGGTTATAACTGAATGGAAGATGCTACAGAGTTAACGGTTTAACACAAATGTAATAGCATGTTAATGGGACAATACGATAGTTTGTATAGTGCCCTCCAAAACACACATTTTGCTCAGATATGCTACTGCACTGATGTGCTGACATTTGTGGGTGAGGGAGGACTTTATCTCATTCTTGAGGGGCTGTTCACGTCCTCGTGTGTGAAAGAATTGTTTTTCTTAACAGTATCAAAAACACGTCTGATTTGCCATTTAAGTAAATCAGAGATACTTTATATTAACAAGTCAAAATTTTCACACAAAAAAATTTAATTGATGTGTCTTATTCTATATTGTCAAACTAGGCAAAATATTATACAATGCTGCTTTGTGTCTTTAACACAGACTTGCCAAGTACAGTCCCTAAAAGGCAGCGAAGACAGCATAAATACCTACAGCAATGATCGATGGGGGTGAATAATTCCTTTTAGTGTAAACATACACTGCACCGATGTACTCCTCAGTGCTCAAATCTTCCTACCAATCAATTATGTTCGATTAATGTAGCCTTAGGTCCGAGAACTAGACAGAACATGAGCAACTGCTACAAGCTCACAGCAGATAGAATGTGTTGATGTCTTGCCTGTGTTTTTACTGCAAATGCACGCATGCATGTGTGTGTGTGTGCGCTCAACACTAGATCAAATCTTTTTTATGTTTGTGTGTCTTGTCAAATCTTTCCTCTCTTCTCTGTATGTGTGTGTGTGTGTGAGTGTGTGTGAGTGTGTGTGTGTGTGTGTGTGTGTGTGTGTGTGTGTGTGTGTGTGTGTGTGAGTGTGTTGCCGTGCGCATCCTTTCCTCCCTTCTGGCAGTGAACTTAGGCCATTAGGAGGACAGACAGAAACCACTTTCTACTCACACTGTTCTTGTGGCACAGACCTAATACACAGGTAGAGAAGCAGATGCACTGGAAACAGTGCTTGTTGCCCCTGCAAAACCACACTATCTCAAACCAATCAACTCAAGATAATCTGCTCTAGTTGCTTGAATAAATGCCAATCACAGTATGTCATTTCTGCTTTGCTTGGAGGATGTATTTTTCCATGTCATTTACTAATAGTAGGAATTGCTGATGCCAGTCTTTCTTTATCAGACAACAGTCCAGTCTCTTATGTTCACTGTAACAAAGCTTTGTCGACAATTCGTACACAAGCGCAGTGCAATTTGGTGTAGTGTGCTAACTGTTCACGCAAGCACTGCACGCATTGCATACACAAGGCCGATTGATCGTCCAGCTCAAATAACAGACAGGGGGTAATGACTCTTTTGATGCTTACTGGAAATCTTCTCCGACAAAAATGTGTGTGTGGTTATTGATATAATTCCCCACAGGAAGTACGGTTCTAGGCTGTTTAAGACAGCATGCATACATTCTGCTATTTGCACTTGTTGGTGCTCTGTATTCAACATTGTATAATGGACGGGGACATTTGGTTTGTTTTTGTTTATTTTTGCAATGTATCTAGTGCTTTATTAGAAACATATTTTACTGTTTACTATGTAAAATTGCAAAAAATTGTTTTTTAGTAAATATTTTCAGTGGATAGTACAGACTGAGGCAACATATTTATAAGTGATCATAATAGAGCCAACATTTAGATTGTTGTCCTTCTCTGACATCTCATATATTTTGTGCCAGCCTTCCACTTCGTGTGTGACTATAGTTGTTATAACCATTAAACTTAATAGCCAAACATAACAGTATTATATCCATGAAGACATCTGTATTGCTCAAGGATGCTTACAGGTAGGTAAACATTGGGGTTCAAACCCACAACCTTCCACCCAGACCACTAGACCATCCTGCCCTAATGTGATTAACAGTTGAGCCAAGGTCTTACATTTTTAAAGAAAGGATTTACAGTAAGGACTCAGAATGACACCAACTTATATCTGCTAGCCTGCATTAGTAATTATAGCAATTAGCTTATCTTACTTACCTTGACAATTTGAGAAATTATTGTAAGTTGTTTTGCATAAGAACATCTGTTAAATTACTAAAATGTTAAAGGCAAAATACTTTTATGATTCGTAATAACTACTGTTTCTCTGTCATCCTATCATTCTGATGTATGTTTATATGAGTAATGTGTGTGTGCACGTGTGTGTGTGCACGTTAGCTGCTGGAGAAGCACAAGACCATGGACAGCATGGTGGAGCTCTTGGAGGTCTATGAGGAGGAAGATCAGGCCTATGGAGGTCTGCTGGAGGCCTCCACACAACTCTACCAGTACCTGCTGCAACCCTTTAGAGACATGAGGGAGCTAGCAATGCTGCGCAGACAACAGATCAAGGTAACACCCATACACGACATACACGCACGCACACATTCTGTGCTGTATAAATGTATGCATTTCCACGGTGGGGGGAAAAAATCCATACAGCATAGTATTGCGATTTTTCCCATGGCGATACTGTACATGGAAGCAATTTCTTTATATAAATTTGAGATTTTAACTTGTTAATTTTCATGTCAGTTAGTCGGCTTGACAATCACATTTTGCAGCAATAGAATTTATGTGAGATGAACAAACCCATGTTGACAAAGTTTTCCTTTGAGGACATAATTTGAAGTTGAAAAAAGTAATAAATTGCATAATATCGCAATATGTTTAAAATCGCAATAATATCACAATATGTTGAAAATCGCAATAATATCTATTGTGGCATAATTATCGTGATAACATTGCATCGTGGGGCCTCTGGTGATTAACCTGACATGCCAGTGTGTGTTTCCTAATAGTGACATTAAGTGTGTCATTGCTCAGAAGCTATCCAAGGAAAAGGTGGTGAGGTATTTTCTACTGGAGGAAAATAATGGGTGAACGGAGGCGATGCTTTGTTGAACCACTGCAGTGCTGAAGTTTATATTTAGCGTATCGACTCACACATGAAGCATCAGAAATAATCAGCCCTCTGCGTCCACTCTCAGTGAAGTACAATATGCACACGGGCACAGAAGTGCACGTACACAAACACACAGGTGTTTGTTCCTTTTCCATACAGTCTCTTCTTTACATACTAGATATGGCAGATGGTGTCCAGTGACAAACTGTAAGATGGAACACAGCCTTGTGAATCTCCAATTCCCTGCAGTCTCCCAGGAACATGAATAAGTCATGTGTCTGTGCTCATAAGCAGGTGGTTGCTGACCCACTGGGATCAGTAGAGCAAATGGATGAATATACGGAGGGCAAAGTAAAGTCACAGAGGTTTTTGTGCTTGCATTTAGCATACACAGCATTCCATTTAGTTTTAGTTGAGTTGGTGAATGAATAGAAATAGTTGTTCACCTATGGTTCTGTCTTGGCACCAACGCTGGTGGTCTTGGCTGTAACTGTACATTTATTTAAAGGGGTCCTGGTGTGTGAGAAGAGTTAATGCGGGCCCCTCGCACTAAATTAGTGTGTATGTCGATATTGTTCACATTAGAAACAATATAACAATGTTAGTCCCTCTTCAACATGATTATGGCGATTAATTAATTACTAATACTAATTCTAAAAGTTATGCATCTGTGAAATACTAAATATAGATATACGATAGAGTGGTTACAAGTATTTGTGAATAATATAGTGATAGTAGATATTACACACTATTTTAACTATGTCAAAGTATATATGTTTTCCAGAGTTTGTGTCGCTTCTGGAACACTATTTGATGTGTAGGAGCAGTTACAGATGTTACGCCATGGTCATCAGATGGATCTGCTCTAAGGTCTATTCTGTGAACTATGCTTTTCCTCTATAATACAGAAAAAAAACATAATGCTCCAAAGGAATATATACAGAAATTGTCCATACAGTATAAACACAAGTCGAAGGAAACCTCATGCTATGCCATAAAATTAACGCGGATAGTTAAAAAACACAGGTCCCACCGAGATTTGAACTCGGATCGCTGGATTCAGAGTCCAGAGTGCTAACCATTACACCATGGAACCATTTAGGACTTGACTGGAGAGGGGTAGGTTCAACTTCTAGAGTTCTTGCCTATTTTTAGGGGCCCAGGAATACCATCACTCTTTTCAACACTTCTCTGTGATAGGTTGTTCATTCTCTCTAAAGTATAATAATACATGAAAAACATCTTTGAATTATTCATGCTGGCATTGTGTCTCATTTCTCACTGTGACAGAGGATGTTTCCATGGTTACATGATTTGATTATAGTTAATTCATTTATATTTGGCAAATTAACTATGGACTAGGTTCACGTTGTACAATAAGGACACATTTCACATTTGTCTGAACATGTTTTTGAATATCACTACAATATCCAGCTGTGCTAGTTATGGAATGTTGTAAAGATTTTATTTATATTTATTTTAATGGCGTTACCATCATAACTTTAACCACAGTATACACAAATACACAATTTCCTTTGGTATTGCTCTTTTAAAGTTAGTTTTTTTTTCTCAGCAGTATGCAACATTCAAGGGGAAATTAACTCAAACAGAACAGAAATTGTGCTGCTTGAATCGGTTGGTCCACCAGAGACGACGAGCATATCCAAATATGTCCTCATTGGCCTACATACTGTTTGTAATGATGACTGATCAATTTAGACATTTGAAGACACAGTAAATTAGCAAGTACAAGATGTGTTTTTAAATATGTATTTACTATGCAGGTGTGCTCAACCTCAGAGCCCATTCCCTCAGCACTAAAGAGTAGAGCACTCTCCTATCTTTTTACTATTGCTTCAAACACTGCAATGCCTCTGGTAGCAGGCGTAAGATAGCATTATTTAAATGCTGTCAATCAGTTGTTCTCAAGCTCTGAAGGGATCACAGGATGCATCTGGGAGGTTTTGAGGTAAAGATGTTATGCTACTAAACAGCCATTAGTTGAGTTGAGGTGCACTGCTGTAAATGTATGAAAAGGATGGATCAACAGATCAACGGTGAATGTGACTCATTAAACTGTGTTGTAAAATACACTTAACATGCAGGAAAAGCATGCAGAACACATTTTTATAAATTAAGCTTTCTATATCTGAAAAGACTATAAACCTTCAAAAAAATCCAAATGAAGTTGTCAAAGACGATTATAGTGCAATCAAAGTGAATGCTTGCATTTCCTTCAACAGACGTTTAGCCTCGTAACCTTGAAGAAAGACAGGATAATAGTACACATTTGTATCAATATGCAAGAATTGTCATGAGCTTTCCACTTCTACAAGATAAATCAAGTCCTGTACAGGTCCTAGTAAGGAGGTGGATCATTTACACATGTTGTAAATTCATAGTGTTTGCTGAGCCTTGCTGGTGACTGCAAAACACGGTGTGTGTGTGTGTGTGTGTGTGTGTGTGTGCTTGTGCATAGTATATTGTAAGGCTATTAGATATAGTTCATCCTCAACACTGTCTAGATGTATATAGAGTGTATATACTGGACATAGTCACTGCCCTGCTTTGATTGGTCTCACTCATAGCAATACAACTGTTCATACAGATTTCCATGGACAATGATTACTTGGGACCACGGCGGGTTGATGCTCTGAGAAAGGAGGACTGTGATTGGCAGAAGAAGGCTCAGGATGCTGTCCTCAACATCCAGGAGTTCACTGTCAAATACTTTGAAATCACCGCCAAGGCTCAGAAAGGTATGGCGCCATCGCTGTCACAGTGGAGAAAATCAACTTACAGTAGGTTCACACATGGTGTACACGCACACACACACACGACTCCCATTACACATTCCTACCTACCAAATCATCAGCCCCCACCATTACTGGCAGCGGTGGCCTGCTATTGACACGTGTGAGAAGGCTAGGGCTGATGTGATTAGGTATCGATGGACGTGTGTAGACAGCCATGCTTAGACAGAGAAAGATCACAAGGACAACCTATTGATCAAACAGTGCTCTGCCAACAGTGTGTCTCTATAAACGGTGACACAGTCAACTGTTTGCCATTCTGGTCTGATATTCTCACATTCTATTAATCCTAAATCCGTCACAAAGGGCAAAAGGGAATGTCTCCAGTTTTACAAAACCTGTATAGTTGCAGTGTTCAACTGCAGCCAGTAGGTGTCACCCTCTCCTATATAAAGAGTGTTCATCTTCTCTTTACAGAGCCCCATAAGAACCATACACATGAACACTTCAAACGTATGCGTGTGTGCATGTGTGTGTGCGTGGGAGCGTAGGGGTGTATGAGCGCATGAAGGTAGACCAGCGTAAATACGGAAAGGCTGCTTGGACCACGGCTATCGAGCGCATGGAACGGCTTCGCTACTCGGTCGCCAAGGAAACCCTCCAGCTGCAGAGAGCCAGGGAGATATGTCTGGAGCAGAGGAAACACGCTCTGCGAGAGGAGGTACTCGCACACACACACTCTCTCTCTCTCTCTCTCTCTCTTGTGCCTACAGTATGTGTATTACTTATCACAAACCTTCTGGGGTTACTGACCCCCATTTAGCTTCCTGCAGAGCCTTTTAGATGACAGTTAATGTGTTATGCAGAACTATTAAGTTTGCATTCTTTTCTGTTGGCAGTGCTGAGCATTCATCAAATATGCGCCGATGCGCAAATGTGTGTAGGCGTTAATATTCATTGTGTTTAAATTTGGCTACATAGACAGTTATACAAACGTGAACAGAATCATTAATTGGTTACTTAGATCCTATGCTACCATTTCATTACTTTTCCCCCAAGCCCCCTGGACAAAGACCATAGACCCCAGTTTGAGAATGGTTAGTTTTTAGGTTATTCTCATGGCTATGAATAACAACATATCGTTTATGCAAAGTGATTAACCCAGGGTCTTTTGACACACTTTCTCATACTGACACACACTGCTTAGCTCATCTCATACGACCCATGTCCGAGCTTGTACCTTGCATCTCGTGTCCCCCTCGCACGCAGATGCAGAGCCTCAGCAGTGGCGAGGATGCAATGGTGCGCCTGGACCACTTGGAGGCGCAGTACTACGAGCTGCAGCTGCAGTTGTACGACATCCAGGCGGACATACTGCAGTGTGAGGAGCTGCTCCTCACCGCTCAGCTGGACAGCATCCGCAGACAGGTGACAGGTACGGCTCTAATGTGGTCCGTCAAAGCCCTGTCGCCCATGCACACCTACCGTCACAGCAGTTAGGGGTCACCGTTGATGCAGAGCTGCATGCTGGGAGTTATAAATGCGCCGCCACGCTCGATTAGCGGCTATCAAGCCAATCTGCTTATAACATTCCCCAGCGCTATACCATGAAGCTTTAACTATGGCACAGACAACTAGGGAAGCTGTGTGTGTGCGTGTGAGAGTGTGAGTAAGAAATTTAGGCTAGTCTCTCAGTCCGAGGGAACGCGGTTGCATTGCTTCATTTTGCGTGCGTTCCCTGGATTAGCGCGGTGGCGTTCATGTGACTCATTGCAATACAGTGCTACTGTGTCTGTTACTGTAGTGACTGCTGCCATGCACTCCTCACACTATCCCAGACTGACATTTGACACACTGCCCCACAAGCAAGAATCACCTCTGGGTATGTAAGAGTTTACTGTTAAATCAAAAGCAAGTGCGTTAGCACACGCATGCAGAAGGTCCGTCAAGCTACAGAGTGTGGGAACGGATATAAAAAATGGTAAAGCATATTTCAATTGACAAATGCATAACATTTAGCTAGTGAGCTAGCTAGTGAGCTAGCTAAGTAGCTCCGTAATGATCCCTCCTCCTCACTGTGCTCCAGCCTGTGACTGCTCAACTCTGTCGGAGCGTCGGAGTGGAGTCCGGCTGGGATCCAATGCAGTCTAGTGGACAGTGCTTACCATTGTTAACATAGGTGGCATTTCCCAGCTGTAACAGCCCAGTGCACATCACTAGTCCATGCGTGTGTGTGTGTCCAGAATGCCAGGACCAGGTGGTGTACTACGACACATATGAGAGTCCTGACGCCATCGGGGAGGACGACGTAGCAGAGAAAGAGGAGCTGAGGAGACTGCAAGTCAGCGCACGTCACCTGGAGGCCAGGAGGGGGCGCATCACTGCCAAACGCTCCTACCTGAAGAGCAAGAAGGTGTGTTTGAACACCAACGCTGCATTCAGAGTGGTCTTCTTGTACCTTTCTGCATGAAAACATGCAGTTGGGATCCATGCATACTTATTATAAAAAACATATTTTACTATTGGCTTTAACATGAAGTATCGTATGTATGAACATGTGTGTAACTGGGTAGGTTTGTGTTTTCTCCTTGCTGCAGGAGATCTGTGTGTCCAACCGTGGCGAGAAGCAACAGACATGCCAAGCCACCCAGAAGGACTCCGTATCCCAGCAGGCCACTCAGGCACGTGTGATTGTTTGTATTGCTATTCTCTGTAAGTGTCCAGCGTAGTGTCCTATTCTCTTTAGCCTTTCATCTTGTCTTGTCCTCCTCTCCAGCAGAGGATCCAGGACGTGGAGGATGAGGAGCGGAGAAGCTGCAGAGTTAGCCAGGAGAGACAAAGAACTCTTGAGCGGCTGCGGACCTTCAAACAGGTGCGGTGCGCCAATGTCAGCGTTACATTCAAGTTCAAGCTAGCTTAATTAGAACAACAGTTATCACAACAGTATTGCCTAAGCTAGCGGGCCGCTAGCGCTCTATTAATATTGCAATTATAAGCAATAGAACAACAGAAGCTATGTCTGTTGTTCCTACCGTGACCTTCCAGCGGTACCCGGGCCAGGTGATCCTCAAGTCCACCCGTCTGCGTGCGGCCCACAGCAGGAGGAGAGGAGGGGGGAGAGAGGAGGCTGAGAGGAGGCTGCTGTGCCTGAGCACTAGCGTACAGACGGAGCCCAGCGCCACGCTCACCACACAGCCCGTCTCGTCCCTGTCGGCGCCGCCGCTGCACCCGCTGCCGGCGCCCCCCAGCCCCGCCGAGTCGTCCTGCTCGCCCTGCTCCCTGCCGTCGCTGTTGGGCTCCCCTATCTCCCCCCCACCGCCCCCTCCTCCCCCACCGCCGCCGCCGTCCACAGAGGAGCTGTCGCCCGCCGAGGCCGTCGGTGGGGGCGCGCCCTCTCTCTCCCCGCTGGGCCCATTCATGCCTCGCTTCTTCGACAGCAGCCAGCTTCTGAGCGCCCGGAGCAAGCTGAGGAAGACCCCAGAGATGGATGCCCACAACAGGAGAGGTACTGGACACTACAGAGCCACCCACACACACACGCACACACGCACACGGTACACGCACTATCAAGCACACCCTGCCGACCTGGCTATGTACATTTATTGTGATGTCATTCTCTGGATGCAATTACTCCGCTATATTGTATATTTACATAGAAAATAGTTGTCTGCTTGCTGCTATATCATTTATGTTTACACTATTGTAAATGTGGGGCTGAATAGGCTGGTAGTCTAGGTTAAGGTAAGGTAATACATTTTTATAAATGCTATTTTTAATATATATATATATATATATTCCCTCCCCCCCTCTCTCTCTCTCTCTCTCTCTCTCTCTCGCTCTCTCTCTCTCCCCCTCTCCCCCTCTCTCTCCAGTGAGCTCACCCATGGATGAGGTGCTGGCCTCCCTGAAGAGAGGCAGCTTCCACCTGCGTAAGGTGGAGCAGCGCCCCCCTGCTGCGACCGAGGGCGATGACGACCCCAGCAGCATCCTGGCCCAGATCCGCAAGGGGGTGAAGCTGCGGCGCGTACCCCGCAGGGAGCAGAAGGACCGGGAGGGGTACGCGACCTCCGCCGACCCCCTGACCCGCAGCATCCACGAGGCGCTCAGGCGCATCAAGGACGCGTCGCCCGAGTCCGACTCGGACGACGACGACGGCGACGCCTTGGCATGTCCCGACTGGGAGAGCTAGACGGATGCTTATCAGCAGACCTGCTGGCAGTACACAGTACTGTAGTAGTTCCGTACCACACACACACACACAGCCACAGTCTAATGTCTTCAGTGCCAGGCTCGGAGCCACACTGGGTCACAACATTAACTGTTGCTGTGTTCTGTAGTCATTGTTGCTATGACCACTACGACTTCCAACACTATGGACTTTGTGTGTTCATTTCTACTGTCTGTCGTTTGTTTTTTGCTTGTGTGCATGAATAATCAGACTGTATTTGAGCCAACGATTGTTTTGATTTTAAGCTCACCTGCACTGTAGAGACCTCTGCAGCCAAAGCACAGGACACGCGTTTCCACATCAATACACACCCCATTGTACAAAGACTGTCTGTAAGCAATGCATTCACCTCCTATAGGAGAAGCCCTAGTTCACTGAAGTGGTGATGTAGTCCGCTGACTGCTTCACCGTACAGTAGTTGAACAGTCAAGGCTAGACTTATACTAAGCAACGCATTTACATCTTGTGGCTAAGCCACGGTTTCTCAAAAGGTAGGTCCCACCGAGATTTGAACTCGGATCGCTGGATTCAGAGTCCAGAGTGCTAACCATTACACCATGGAACCTGCTGCAGGGCTGAAGGCAGTGTGACCAATATAGCTCTCACTGATATTTAACCCACAGCTATGCCACGGCTCTGGGCCACGCTGCTTTACATATCCGCTTGTGGACATTAACACACAGGTATGGTGTTAAACCAAAGGCTGCCTGCCTGCCTGAACTCACCCTGGACAACATAAAATAAAAAAGGAAAGAAAAAGGTTGTTTTTCTTTCATCTGCCCCTCCCCCTATCATGTAACCCACCCCCTCTCAAAGTCACATACCTCAACCCCTACTTACTGTATTTCTCTCAGTCCCTGTGTGTGAGGGGAGAGTATTTGGCCCATGAACCTGTTGGCAGCATACAGTGGGAGATATAGAATATGACAGTGGGCTTATCATTGAAAGCCCCTGTCCGATAAGCTCTCTGTCTGTGGCTATAGCGCACCAGAGTGTCACAGAATTGGTAACTGGTTTAAACAGCAGATCTATAGGCTAAGGTATTGTTAGCCACGTTAAGGAGCCACGGCAGTATGTTGGTGATTCCCCAAAGGTGACAGGTGTAGGCATTATGCTCACGATGCTTTGAAGCACTGGTTTGAATGAAGGGTGTTCCGTAGGAGGCTACATTCACTCTTCACTGTGGGAGCTGACTGAAGGCTTTAGAGGAGGAGGTCTTTTGTTTGGTGCTACAGCTCCGGCCTCCACTTCGCCCTCTTTCTTTCTCCCCACTGAGTGGGCAGAGGTACCCAGTAGGCGGTCCATTACTCAGTGTAAGTCACATATTCCAACACACACACGACCACCTACATTGATGGGCACTATCGGCAGTAAGTAGTCGAGTTGAGGAAAACTTGTACTATGAAGTGGGGAAGTGCCATAATTCAATGTGCACCCCCCCCTTCCCTTCCCACCGCCACCACCTCTCACACGGACAAGTATTCACGTCAGTCAACACTCTGGTTTGAGTGCAGTTTCTGATATTGAACATGATTATTGCCCGCTGGACATGATTTACTTGGGTGGACTAATTTTATACATGACAATATGAAAGCAATTATGAATGCTTAGCGGAATACACATGCAAAATACACCTGGTAAAAGAACTCAGAACTGTAAGGGGCGTTGTGCCAGAGCAACAATATTATCAGGCAGATTTAAGCTTTTTTTAAATGTGCATTCATATGCTGTTAAGAGCATGCCTGTTTACTGATTTATCAAGAATATTTGTTTAGTCGAGGCTAAACTAGAAAAGAGAGAAAAATATGTTTAAATGTACAGCTTGAACATAGCTGAACGACTAATGTTTTTTTGTTTGTTTTAAGGCACTTTAATGTATAACACTTGAACCCAACATTGTGTCTCGTTATGTCACTCTCAGCACAATGTTGTAAAGATATCCTGGTTACGTAGCACAATCAAGACATGTAACTATGACCTCGCACCATAGCCTGGTAAAACCTGATTTTGTAGGCTCCATCTCCACCATTGTGTGGCTTTGCATATTAGCCTGGGACCTCTCCACTCAAACCATTTGCCAGCCGGTAAAAGAATCAACGGCCAATCAGTGCCCAGGTGGGTCGTTCAGCAATGAATGGCCTGTGTTAGGTTGAAAGTTGTCCAATCATCTGCTAATGATTGACACTTATTGGTACCGCCTTTCTGACGATATAAAGCGGAACAACTCAAAGAGCTTGCAACATTAGGATGGTCTCATCAAGACTTGACCGCACCAAAACTAAAAAGATTTGTCTGCCACAAGCTTCTAGAGTAAATGATTTTCATGGCTGCATTATCATTTAAAAGTGAAATCACAACAACTACTTGACTCAAAATCCTGTAAATCGACCAAAATCGGACAGACTAAGTTTGGTCTATAATTACCAGAAGCTATCCTGTATTTTGCATTTCATATGATTGCTTGTTTTGTAACCTATTTTTCCAAAGCCATTTTCAGCCAAACAGTTCTGCCTTTATTGTTTTACTTGTGAACATTTCCTATGTTAGCCAGTAGCCATACATGCTGACTATAGGACCCTCTGACCAGTCAGTCACTAGAAGTGTGCAATATCCCACAAATAATGTAATGTTGAAAACTAAGTGGTTAATAAATTCCGTATGATGGCCTGAACCATTTCACTTATTGAACATTGCGATTTTACACAATAGTGTAGACATATAATTTCAGTGCTTAGATTGCCTCTGACAATTCAGTCAATTCTATTTATATGAAAATAACGTGCACACACTGAATTACCCATTCATTGTATTTGAATATAAAACATAGCATTTCTCATTTCACAGATGTGTGTTCTTAGACATTGGGACCGCCTTTGAGTTGAAAGAATTCAGTTTAGTGACGCAACAACGTATCTTCTCACCTGCAAACCAGTCTTGACAATCTCTAACATTGTAAGCCTGAGGTACCTCTTTAATATCATGTTTGAAATTACTCTAAATAATCAAAAATATTGCCAGTCTTTTCATACCTCTAAATACAATAATTGTACCTACATTAACTAACATAAGTTACAAAACATTAGAAAGAAAATGTCCACTACTGTACAAAGGCATTCATAATAATAGCATTTATATTAAGGTATTCCATGTCTGTCCCCCCGCTTTCCTTGCATTCGAACACATCATTTGAAAATGGGCTTCTTCCAATGCTTATTGAAAGTTTTCTGTTACAAGAAGGTAACAACACAATGTAAACATCACTGTAATGTACTTAAAATGAGATCTTACGACAGTTTACAGCACCTGATATATGGACATAAGTGGGTCACCACCAAAACCCAAATGAACTTTGTTTCAAATAGAGATTTGATATTGGCAGGCACTCCACATCTGCCTATATTCTACATTAAGTGTATTTTATGTTTACATTGTGGTTTTACAAACTTGTAAGTAAATCTATTAGGCATATTTTTAATAAGTACACAGAGTATTGGGTACTTAGAATACTTTTCTCCAGGTTAATACCAAGATGAATACACTAAAATAAGGATTTGTAAAGAAACGTGTCATTGAATTATGCTTTTCTATTCATGTATTTATAATATCTTTAGTAAAAAGCTCTCCTATACGGTTTTATATTTATATCTGTAATATATTTTATGTATAAAAGTTAAGAAACCGAAGACAGTAATATTCACCTGCTAAGGATAAAGATCTGTCAACAGTTTCGCTGAGCTTGTAGATTTTGTTTTCACACTTCGAAGACACCCTAAGCCCTTCACGAGTACTACCTTGACCACACAGGGCTGCCACACAGCGTCACGGTCAAACGTAGTACACTTTCTGTTGGACTAGGAATCAGCTAGGTTGCATTTGACCTATCTGAGTCCGCTGAGAGTAGAGTACCTGATAGTTAAATAGAGGTGCTGTCTACCAGAACCTGTCTGGTGTGGATCAGTGTGTGTGTGTGTGTGTGTGTGTGTATGCGTGTGTATGTGTGTATGTGTGTGTGCGTGTGCGTATATCTATCCATAAGCTTCTTTGTCTCAATCTTTTTTGTTAACTACACAAATACACATAGCACACGCACATATTATATTTACGTAGTTAAATATGATATGTGTGTCCATTTATGTGTTATTTGATGGTGTGATATTTGTGGAGTTCAGGCCTTGTTCAGTGACACACCACACACTGTTTGGCAGGAAGACAGGTCAGTTTTCTCTGTGACGGTGGAAGCAGTTTGTCTCCTCTTAACACCAACTGGGCACTACGTTTCAATGGCATAAACATGCCTATGGAAGTTTCAATACGCATCTATAATATATTACTTTAAATATATAGTGAATATAAAGTGGTAATCGCCTTCTAATTGAGAAGCAATACAATTAATTGTAAACAGAATTTTGTCTGCCAGCCATCCAGTATCCAGGTAGCGGTGATGTCACTCCATACCATTAGGTGTCGCCACATAGATGAAAGATGTCCTTTAAGTCTCTTGGTTCCTGCCACAGGCTGCTGGGAAACAGTTTCCACTGAGTCTCTTCAGCATTTCACTGTACAGTGAGTCACTTAGGAGGAAAGCATCTGCTAGCTCTAGAGGACCATATTTATGGGATTTGGCAGCTTTGGTGCAGTTCTCTGAGTCTTAACAGCAATTATTTCAATATGACTTTCATCATCCCATTGGGGGGGGGCAGTTTGGAGAGCAAGGAGAGTAATGTGTGACTGTGTGAGTCTGCCAGCAGTTGCACAATTGTCCCAGCAGGTGGCACTGAGGCACAGACCTCAATTTAACTGCGAAGGGTTTGGGTGAGGAGGGCGGGGAAGATGCAGCCGATAAAATCACAATCTAACCCAGTTAAACGCGGCAGGCGTGTACCGGAAAGATCAATAAGGCCAAGGTTACATCCATACCAGTCCATCAGATAATTCCTGCATCTCCTTGAAATATCAGACCTAGCCTAAATGTCTCAGGAGGTTTGAAAGTGGATGCCTGCAAGTCAATCGTTTAAGCTGCCTCATTGTGTCTGACCAGTCTCGGGGCAGTGCATGTTTTCTAAGTGTAGGCTACCTGTTAAATCACTACGTTGGGTGGGTGGAGAGTGCATGGTTGGATGGAGTGGTTTGTGGGCATGGGGGCTGAAGAGGTTCATTGTATGGCTCTGACTGTGAAGTTCACTGGTGAAAGGTGGGCTGGGGGCTGGGGAGGAGCCTCCACCTCTAGCTAGCCTCCTCTATGAGCCGAGCGAGCGTGTCTCTCAGCTCCGTCAGCTCGAAGATCTTCCCGTCCAGCAGCTCCAGCAGGGTCCGCAGGCTCTTCCGGAAGCTCTCCTGCTCCTCCTGGTTCTCCTCCAGCCGCTGCTCGGCACCCGCCAGCTGCTCCTCCAGAACACGGCTGCGTAACTGTGTCTCCTGGCGAGAGAAAGGTTGGCGTCTTCAACTCGTTTAAAAAGGGAAACAAACAGTAGCATGTTGATAATAGCACAAGACACTCGGGACCCCCGCCAGACGCCTCTCTCACCTCAAGCTTCTGGGCCAGGTTGTCTTTCTGCTCCATCAGGTCGTTCATGTGTTCCAGCTCTTCCTTTAGTCTCTCCATTTCCTGTTTGGAACAACGGCACAGTGAAAAGAGGAAGCAGTGGTGCTGTACGCTGGACAAGGGGCGTATGGATATGAGTATGATAATGGCTCTCCCCCACACACACGCACACCCACCTCCTCTTTGTCCCTTAGTGTGGTCTCCAATTCCTCTATGGTTTGGTTGAGTTCAATCTTATGGGCTTTGATCACTGGGGACTGGTTGCTCTGGCACTCCAGTTCAGTCACCTGCCAGAGCCGCATGAAGGGGAACAAAAACATTAGCGTGCAGTCAGGGATAATTATTATTATTATTATTATTATTATTATTGTCTATATTTCTACCCATACCCCCCACCACCCCCCACCCCTTCTCCCCCAAAGGTATAGTAACTAATAACATAATTGTGGTGAGGTCACAGGCCAGAGAACAAGTCACCTGAAATTGAAAACTTAAAATAAAGTCATCCAGCAAATATAATAAAACCTTTATAGACACAAAGCTAAGAGAAAGGAAATTGAAAAAAATGTTCATTTAAAAAAGTAGCATTCCTTCCTGTCCAGTTGCCTTCACCATCGCTCCCAATCCTCTCTCTCCCCCCCTTCCTCACCCGTTTGTGTAGTCTCTCGGCCTCCTCCTGGTATGCGGACAGTTGCTGTTTCCACTGCTTGACGTTGGCCGTGGACTCCAGCAGCGCTGCTGTTAGTTTGGCATTGTTCCCCTTTAGCGCCTCCAGCTCTGCCTCCCAGTGTTTGGTCATAGTGGGGCTGCAGGGACGACATGTACATGCCGTGTCACACACACCACTGTATGCGTTACAGTGTGCCACTCCACGTTACGTGGTCACGTGGAGTGACATCAGACCTTTTGAGAGCCCGACCTATCAACAACTTATTTTTACTGCATAAAATGTAATGTAAATGTAGAACATAAGAACATAGAACTATTACAAAATGAACGGTTTATGTTTCCAACCGTAATAACATCATCATAATCATTTTTATGTTAATATAATCATATAATCAAAATAAAAAGACTAAATGATTGCATTGAGAACCACCGTTTTACACATGAATGTAAGTAAATTGTACTTTTTAAATTAAAATGGTCAATTAGGTTATTTGGCAGATGCTTTTATCTAAAGCGACGTAGAATTAGAACGAGTATTAGGAGCAGATAAAGATTATAGGCGTCAAGCATGCATCTATGCTTACAGGCTTGAATGGAATGAACACATTACTTTTTGAGGTGGGAATTGACCATCCTGCCCCTTGTACGTACACACTATATCTATAACTACAGGAGAAATATGTACAGCATCTGCTCCCGGCCCTAAATTCCAACATGCAACACTATGACAAAAGCACAACCTCTAAGCTGTGGCAGGCGGAGCCAGCCTAACAACACTATGACCCCTCTATATACAGTATCATAAATCTTTCCAGCTATCAGCCATCGCTTCTTTTCTGTCCTGGTGTGCGTGGAGGCTCACAAGGCAACCTGACCAGAGGTCAGCACCATTGGGCCAGTGGTGAAATCAGATACCTGCCGTGGGGGATGATAATCTGAGATAATGTCCTCATGCCTGGTCAGATGGGAACATAATGTGCTCGGGATGCTCACAGAGGAGAGGCCAGGGCAGATCCAGAGCAAAAATGTAATTATGTGAGAGGAAAGGCCGAGACAACGTAAAATGCGCAGTGTATACTAGTCAGTGTGAAGCATACTATAGCATCAATGTGGGACATGTCCTGGCTAAAACTTTCTAAGACGGGTGTCTCCCTGCTGAGAGTGGAACACTGCGAGATTTCATGGTTTCAGGTTTACATAATAGTCGCACAGCCTCTTACACAACAGCTGTACAACTGATTCTGGGGGGGGTGGCGGGAAACACGTATGGGACCTAAACAACGCCAAGTACCACTTTGAATAGCAGCTCCTTTCCCACATGCATCCGGTGCATCCTTGAAGCTATATGCACACCCACGCACACACACACTTACTCAAGAGTGGTGACCAGGTGGTTGTAACACAACCCTCACACGCACACACAATGCAGACGCTTTCTCAAGAATGTTGACGAGGTGGTTGTACCAGCACCCTCTCACACACACACACACACACACACATGTGTGGCCCTCACAGACAGTGCTGCAGTGCTGTCACAATGCCCACACCCTCAAGTGGGGACGAGAGAAAAGCCTGGATCTAATTGACTCAGTACTCCCACATCACCTCTTTATTACACAACAGCCCCCCTTCCCTGCTCTGCGCCTGCCTACGTGACGCACAGGAGATGGATGACACGTTCTCCCACACACATGTGCGCACGCACGGCGTGCACGCGCACACACATTAAGGCGGTGGTGTCGCCTGCGTGTAAAAGCCCCACACATGAACGGCGAGAGCGGGAGAGCAGACGAGACTTCAATATGCGAGGATGGAGACCCAGATGGAGTGGAGAGAGAGCTGAGAGGAGAAGAGAGGAGAAAGTCAAATGTTTAACACATTCATGTGTCTAGCGGTGTACGGTTTGGCTGAAATGTTGAAATGAAAGAATGAGAGGTCTACTGGAAGACTCCGGAGATGGAGCTGCATTTAAGAAACTCTAGAACGGTAAGTTTGCTGTATTAGTTACATGCTGTATTAGTGACATGGTTACATGCTGCTAGGTACTAGAAACTTGTTTTTGACTATGGAAACGGTGGATGCATCCAACATTTACATTGGTTCTGTTATGGTACTGATTACTTTGTTAAAGTTCTAGTAACTTACTGTAGGCCTACTTTGTCATGTTATTTTTAACTTTAATTTTACACTAGAATTAAAAAATGCATTTCACACTGGTTAGCTGTACTAATGTAGAGTTGTTATTTATTTATTATTTTTACCAAACTGAGCCCAGGAAATATAATGTGCATTTAAGCAGTGGGGGAACCAATATGGGGCTTATTTGTTTTGTTATATGGTAGACCAATGTGCTTTTTTCTTTTTTGAATGGATGTTGTCAACTTGCCCACTCATTTTCAAATAAAGGCAATATTATTATCTGTATTTTGTAGCTTATATTCTCCTTTCCTGTATCATTACAATATCTTGCACCTGCAGTATGTGAAACGTTAGGTTGCTTTTACACATATTCACTGCATCCTGACTACTTTGTACACACTGACAGTCAGTTAAGTTCTGCCTTCACACAGAACCCTTCAGGAAGCAGAGAGCCAAAGCAGTTGCCATGGTAGCACCAGAGGAACACTATGGAGCTGGTGACATCCTGACTTATGACATCAGCGATGTCTCCATTCACACAAGCCTGCCGCAGACCCACCAAAACACGCCCTCTGATATATAAAGGCCTTGTTTTAATGAAATCAGTATTGCAAAGAACTGTCACTCAGGCCCCTCTGCCTCTGCTTGTGCACCCACATACAGTACATATTCCTGCACAGGCCTTCTGGGTAATGTATTCTACTGCATGCAGAAATATCCTTCCAGACTGCACAGATGAACAGCTTGACAACATGAAGGAACTGTAAACACGTGCAATTAAAGTCTGTGTGTGTGTGTGTGTGTGTGTGGAAGCCTTTGCAAAAAGAATATAACACCTGAACACATTCAAAATATACTACATGTTTATTAGATTTTGTTCAACCTCAGATTTGTTCCTGGCTTCAGCATTGCACAACATCTCGGACGCTGCCTTTCAACTTCCACACAGATAGAGCTGTGGTACTAGAGATGAAACACGCTGTGAAAGATGTGGTTGCGGCGGTCTGTGTGTAGTGCTTTCCCAACGTATAACTACATACACACAAATATACTGTATAAGCAAACATTTTTGTATTATTATTATTTCTAATATTGTTTATCTTTCATCGACATAAATGTGCTCAATAATAAAACACCTGTGTTTTACATTCTGTTTGTATTGTCTATTTCTCTGCTGTTATATTACACTATTAAAAAAGGTTCCATTGCTTAATAACCTTGAGTGCACATGTAGGTCCACAGCCACAGATCAAACCGTTTGAAGCCGTCGGTCTAGCGTTACGGTGCCGCCACTGTCACACTATAGAACGCCAGTTCTAAAAGTCACTTCAGACCTGAATCACGTAGTTGCTCGCATATGCATGTTCGTTCTATTTCTGTGCGTGCCAAGTTTGTAGGAATGTGAAAGATACTGTAGTGTGAAAAACAGAGAAAGTACAACCGTGTCCACCTAAGCATGTGGCGATGAGGGCATGAGAAGGGGAAATGTGTCTTGTGTGTGTCTGCGTGTGAGGTCCACGTGTTCACCAGCGAGAAAGCCAATGGTCGACCCCGTCTCCCACGCATGCAGCAATAATAGACACCAGCAGCAGAGCTGCAGCGAGCTACGGGAGCCCTCCGTACCTTTCCTTTTGCAATGCCACCGGAAAAACTGCGGTGGGGATTTCTATGCATTTGCACAGGATTATGTCCAATAGATTTCACAAGCAGATACACTGATTAGATTTTTGTTTAACGCTATCCAAAAAGATGTCCTAATTTCTGTGCAGTAACATTTAAGCAAAACCACAAATAGCACATTAATTAAGCATTCAATATCTTTAATGAGAAGGAATTGCCATCAAGATCATTATTATAGGAGTGACATGAGGTTACAGAGGTTACAGAGGATGGATGTAACATTTTGTTTGTTTGTTTGTTTGTATTATAGTTCACACAAGCAATTCTAACTCATTTGAGTGGTTTAATGTTACAGTCTGTTAACGTGCACATCATGTATGCATAGGTGTGTGTGTACTCATTCGTGTGTGTTTGCATGCATTGATGTGAGTGACTCATACATTCTCTCACTATACATTCTCTGCTCAATAGTTTTTTCCTCCCTCCCCCCCTACCTCTTTCTCTCCCTCTCTCTCTCTCTCTCTCTCTGCCTGTGTCTTCCATGCTCTCTCCCCCACTGCCTCCCACTACCTACAGTAAGTCTGCCTTATATAAATGTTACATAAACACCGTAATGACAACAAGGGGCGCTGAACCTCGCTGCCACGCCTCTACATGAAGGCGTGCTCACACAAGCCCCTTTCCTCTCAAATAATTACATTCAGCATAACATGGATGAACTAGGATCAGTCTCAGCATACAACATCAGCAAACAACATATAGACAGCAAGAAGAGGCTCCAGAGCGATGACACATGCCATCTAGACTGGAATGACGCTGTCATCTAATAATAATAATAATAATAATAATAATAATAATAATGTTAAATAATGCATAATAATCGTGCTGTGAATATCTTGCAGGGAAGAGGGGGGTCACCTAAGTGATTCAGTTACCTCTGCTTTACAGATTGGTATATATGAACTCCTGGTATCTCGTGTATGTTTTGTGCACATGTAAGAGGCTCAGCTATGAGTGTAATTCTTCCACATGCATTGCAGATGATGCTCAGTGAGTCTACAGCTTAACTCCCTCCACATCAATACAGTTGCGTTTTGCTGCGGGCGCCACATGTGGCGTTAATTGGTTTGGTCAGGAACACCCTCCATTCACTGGCCTGTAACCTGGCTAGTATTTCAGACAAGCATGTGGCAGCGCCTTTAGTGGAGAGACACTGCGGTGCGGTAGTCAGGACATTTAGTAACAACCCTATCAGAAAGAGCAGACGCGACAGGTCTTAAACTGCTCCCTAGAGAGAAAAGATACAAGAAAGACGAGGTAAATATAGCAGCTAAAGTAGCTAGCACGCTGACATGTTAGACAACATGTACTGTATGTATCCACACTGACACGTTAGACACCATGTACTGTATGTATCCACACTGACGTGTGAGACAACATGTACTGCATGTATCCACACTGACATGTTAGACACCATGTACTGTATGTATCCACACTGACATGTGAGACATGTACTGCATGTATCCACACTGACGTGTGAGACAACATGTACTGCATGTATCCACACTGACATGTGAGACAACATATACTGTATGTATCCACACTGACATGTGAGACATGTACTGTAAGCATCCACACTGACGTGTGAGACAACATGTACTGCATGTATCCACACTGACATGTTAGACACCATGTACTGTATGTATCCACACTGACATGTGAGACAACATACACTGCATGTATCCACACTGACGTGTGAGACAACATGTACTGCATGTATCCACACTGACATGTGAGACATGTACTGTAAGCATCCACACTGACATGTGAGACACCATGTACTGTATGTATCCACACTGACATGTGAGACATGTACTGCATGTATCCACACTGACGTGTGAGACACCATGTACTGTATGTATCCACACTGACATGTGAGACATGTACTGCATGTATCCACACTGACGTGTGAG
>JAODLL010001832.1:0-10319 GCA_026546735.1 Forbesichthys agassizii
CGCCAGAACGTCCTATGAGGTGTCGGAGAGTGAGGATTAGCACCGCACAGCTACCGGCTGGCCACCGCTACACCAGCTAGCGATGGCTATCGTTTGGCATACCCTATAAGCCTAGAGTAAAAAGGGAGAGGGTCCCTGATTTGGCCTAGAAACAAAAAGTATAAATATATTTAAGATAATTTGTGGGTTACGATAGCCTTGTTAAACCATCCAGATCTGGTGAGCCTCTGATTCTTCTGGCGAATTTAGACAGACAGCTTGAAATCATTGCGTTTGAGTCCGATCCACAATGTTTCTGACCAATCAGCGTCAAACTGGCAGCTAAAGCAGAAATTTAAAACTTAGAGGGACAGACACGTCTCCCTCAATTCATCCAATCAACTGCCAAGTATTTTGTTGAAGAGTGCCTGCCATTTTCTTAACAATTTAAATTGACCGCTTCCCAGATGGTTATGGAACAACAATCAGGTTAAGGTTCCAATGGGTTAATTTAAACATTAAATAAACTGGAGTTACTTATTGGTTATATGCAACGCATTCATAAATGCATTTAAACAAATTTCCCACTGTTTGAAAGGTATTTTATTGTTCAGTTTGTATAGGATTTGGAAGCATTTGGTCAGCAGCCATACACACCATCTAACAGATGAGGGAAAAAACTAAATCAAAATGACAACTAAGCAAGCAACAAGTTATCACAGTAAAAAAAAAAAAAGGGTTGACTGAACAGCATGCGAAAAATGAACATTTGTAGCAAGCTCAATGCTGACACATACACACACACACACACAACATAAAGCCTGTAGAACTGATGAGCACTGTAAGACACCACTGAGAAAAAAAATGCATAGACAAATTAAGAATGTTCTAAAACAATAAGATAAACAATAAAATACATTTTCCATGTCGTTGGCAGACAGTCCTGCCAGTCTATTGGACATGTACATTGTGATGATTGCAGAGGACATCAATTTAAATAGAGATTATTGCCAAAATGATCGATATCAATTACCCATACAAAACTTTTTTTCCCCCCTCTTCTAAAATATTTCATAAGATGCTATAGCGTCCACAAACGTCGAAAATGTACAAGCAATGGTCATCGCGGCAATGTTTTCAAGAACCCTGTAGACCCACTTCAATAGACATTGTAAACCACAAGGCAGACATGCTTGGCTTCAAAACATTAAGTTACATTTATTTAAGTTATACAAGTTACCAAAGTATACCTAAAAACACATTAAATATTGAGAATGACTAGAAAAACCAAGGCAGATTTTCAACAAAACAGCAATTCAATTGAACTATTCCAGTTGAGCAAATCACTACATCGCAAATAGTGTTTGAAGCATTAAAAAAAACAAAAAACAATCTGAAACTGCAACAAAAATACTGTTTTGTTTCCGTGCTGAAGTAAATGTGCCAAACATGTAGGTGAGCGTGGAGCGAATATCTCCCTAGTAACATTGTTAACGTACAGTACAATTTGATAACACCGTTTGTAGTAGTATGGTTGGCACCTACTGTCACCTATATTCTGGTCCGGTCTTCAGTAAAATTGTGTCTACTTGGTATAGTGTTTATTTAAGGACAACATTTCCTTAAATATGTACTCATGTAAGGGTTAATTCCACCCCCCCAAACATTCTCTAGATATCTAAACCGTTATTGTATATTTGAGTGATGGAGACACAGGTAATAAATTAGAACTACAGCTCGTCACCAAGAGGACTTTCATATCATGTTACGTTATCTTACAAATTAACAAAGATTAATTGGCACAATTAATTTATAACTATTACAACACCCCCCGCCCCTCCCCCTTCATGTCTGTACAAAAAAAATAAAAAAAATAAAACCTCCACAGTAACCTCAAGGATGATGTGTGTAATGTTTCTGTAAGTATGTAGTACTGTTAGTCTCTTCAATTCATGTGTTTTCCATTCAGGGAAAACCAAGTTGTGCTGTCGACAACCGTTTCAGCAGAATGCAGAAAAGATCTATAGTGTGACGTATAAAGAAATCATTATACAGAAAACAGGCAACTCAAAACAATTTCAGCGCCATTAAAGTAAGGAGAAATAAAATATACATTTATTTAAAAACAAAATACAAATAAAAATACAATTCCATTAGGTCAATAAATGAAAACATTTTTTGTCTTTGGTTGACCAAAACCGCTGCTTACTGGTCAACTCAGTGACCAAAACTTTAAAACTTTTTTTAACACTGCCTAAACGGCCACCTCATAATAAAACTAAACAAAACTTTGATCGATTTGTTCACACAGATGCAAGTGTTTCCACTGTCTTCCTCGTGACGACGGTGCCAACCTAACCTGACCCACTGAACACGGGTAATGTGCCAGCTTGCATGCTGTGAGAGAGGGTGGGTTGGGACGAAGACAGACAGACAGACAGGCCGGGTCAGGGCGTGGTTACAAACCCTGGTGCCTCTTCCTCAATCACTTGCTCGCTCTCAGTCCCTCCAGGCCCCCTCCTCGCCTGAGCTTAACAGTGTTGTCTTTGTGGTGTTTGGACTGCCGTGGGATGTGGAGGAGGAGGAAGGGGGGTGGGGGGAAGGGGGGCGTTGCCGAGTGTCACTGCCGCCGGTCCTCCGCCTCTGACCGCGAGAACGCCATCACCACATCCTCGGCACCTGGCGGGCAAGGGCACAGACAACAATTCATTAACATATGGTGTCAGAACTAGGGATGGCACCGGTAAGATACCGAGATGGGAAATCCGTTCGCTACTGACTTATATAGCTGGATCGCTATCGGTGACAATTGGACAGTTGTAATCGACCTATGGTTATATATATATGTATATAATAAATACATTTATGCGTGTAGGTCTATTGTCAAGCAATACATGTCGAAGGGTGTAGAGTGCCCTATATCCTGCCCTGGTAACTCATTCACCACTGCTGTTCCAACACGACCATCCCCACATGATTCTGTGGGGCAAAAAGGAGCTCAGCTGCAGAGGAACAAGAATAATGGCGATTTATGTAATCTTCACATAAGACCATATAAAAGACCACAGTCTTCATCTTAATACAAACACACATGTGTACTGAATTGTGAAATGTTAGCCAGGACCAACCCATAATACCCATAAAAGCAATCAGAGCTTGAGTCATAATAAGGAACCTGCCACTGAACAAGATGCGGTCATTTAGGTGGACTTAGCTGTTGTTTAAAAGTGGATAAATGACGAGTGCCCTGCCTATCGTGAATCATCCCGGATCACGGGCTCTCCCGAACGTTACACCCTGGCATTGTTTTCATAACAAACCCACAAGATTCACCTCATCTTATACATTCAATTTAGACATTTTGCTGTCTATACGCTCCAAAACGAGCACCAGGATAGTGCAAGAGTCAATGAAATACATGTCCTCTGCTGCAAAATGTCCTGTTTTTACTGCAATGCTCCCTGGGAAAAGCAAATTGCTCTGATCAAATGCAGTGCGCTAGATACGCTAGATACACTGTGGCCTAAAAACACTCAATTTAAAAGCCAGGAGGTAGGAGACAGACAGCTATATTACCATATGCTATTTTTACTTCAAATATAGAAAGAAATAACGCAGAAAATACATTTGACAAGTCACATACATGTAATTAACACATACATCCACACCTTTAGAGAGCGCAATACTGTATTGGCATCGTTTACACCTTTGCTATAAAAAGTGTGCGTTCCACAGCACTAGGCTGCTTGTTACATTTAATTATTGTGGAGAAATCAAATGTAGGCCAGAGCTGGCATCACTTTGTTCCCAATTTATTTTGGCACACAGGGCAGACCCTCGTCATAAGAAAAATACAGACCATTAAAAGCACACACACACACACCCCTCCAATTTGCCAGTTTCTGCAGGGATGATAATTATGTTTCTACAGTGTAGCTGGATAGGAGGAGAACAAGGGGTGAGGGTGGAGGAGGAGGAGGAGGAGCCCTTTCATGTTCTCAGTCCCTGGAGAGCTCACTGGCCAACCAACATGAGGCTATGGTGGAGAAACCAGCCAATAGTACGGGCAGTAAAAGCAAAGACATAAAACCCAAAGGGCCCCTTATCTGTCGTCTGACAACACAGTCACTTTCACCTCACGTCATTATGCAACAGCACACAGTCGGAAACAGAGCTCAATTCTGATGATATTACACGAGTTACAGTGATACTTCAGTGCCGTTACCGATGGCTACCAGGTATGAGTGAATCATCGTGGACGCGTTAACCCCTGTGGGGTCTCAGAGAAAGGGAAGGGTTCAACGCTGAGGGGACTAGAGCTGGCTGACCCCCCCTATCCGCCACAAACACACCAACCAGCGAAGATAGAGGCATCAGGCTCCTTGACGCTGTTGCCTAGCAATGAGATGGCATCACTGGCCAATGAGAAGAGCAGGCCGCTGACACAGTAGTAGTAGTAGTAGTAGGAGCATCGTTCGATTCACCACTAATCTCAGTCGAACGCATGACCTCCTGCCTTTACTGAGCCGTTCCTCAGCGCCCTCTGCTGGGGAGGAGACGCTTGCGCTCTGGCGGCGAAGGCATCATCGTTCAATCTACCCCCACCCCCTCCTTTCCCGAGGACTGGTCCCCTATTATTAAGTGAAAAGGCGTAGCCTAAACACTCAAAGACACTGTTGCCTTGAATAGTCGTATGGGCTCTATGCTCGTCTAACCTGTGCAGAACCGGGTCATCCCAAAACAGAACATACTGTCAATCATTCAGTGAGACATTGTTATATGGGAGAGGGGGAGGGAAGGGGGTGCTCATAAACAATCCCTGTACTGCCAAAAAATGTCCACTGCAAAGAAAAATGGGTCATATTTAATTTCTCATATATGGTTTTTGATTAAACAGAAGTCTGTAAAAAGCAATGTTCACAGCTCTGGAGTGTAAAGATTGTCAAAGGGACATCAGTTAGCAAATGGGGGTGGGGGAGGGTAAGAAAAAAAAATAAAAGCAAGAAAAAGATCAAGATTTTAGGCTGTGGTTCCGCTGGCTTCAGCACAAGCTGCAGGATCATGAGGTTGGGGTCGTGTGTAGAGCTATCATTTAGAGCAGCGTTTGAAGTCACAATCTGTCCAGGGTCGGCTGACACAGGATCCCGTGGTTACCGCAGGAAACGACCGTGTGGAGTGGATGAGAATACTTCCCTGGATGGAGGAATGTGTTGATGTTCAGGTGCGAGTGCCAAGTGGAAATACAGACTTTTACATCAGTCTGCAGAAATGTGTCAAGCTTTTATGCAAGTGCAAAATACATGTTGACTGTGCATGTACACGTTTTAATCACCATCTAGTAGATACTGTATGCAATTATATAAAACACATTTGACTTGATTTGTGATTGTATTTTTCGCTATAGCCAGTCATTCTTGAGAAAGCTTGTCGATATCCATCTTCCTTCAATGCCATAGAGCAGAGCTATTCAACTCCGGTCCTGGAGGGCCGCAACCTGCATGTTTTAGATCTCTCCCTGCTCCAACACGCCTGATTCAAGGTTGTTAGAAGCCTGATAACAACTTGTTCTTTTGAATTGACAACATTTTAAAATCAGATGTGACCATCCATGACAACAAGACATTAATTGTCTGAAAATATACAATATATTACACTCCGAGTCTGTACTGACATAACATTTTAACTACAGTACGTGTTGATTAAAGGGTTAGCCTAATGTGCATAGAGGTCAGAGGTGAAAATACATTGTCTAATCACGTACCTCAAATTCACATCTAAAGAATGGTGGTTAACTTGCTCAAAACTAGCAGATAAAAAAAGAAATACAAACAACATGTTTTTAGATATGGGAGGTGTCACAATACTACTACTAATGTTAATTAATTTAAAGTCAGGCTAGCACCACAAACTGTCAGTGGCTACCACCAACCTACACCGGTCCATCAATGATTTCTCTAGCTATCCACATAAAGGCCTGTAAAGGTGGACACGTAAAACACAGATTAAAAGGACTATGTGGCCAAAAAGATTTTAGGTTTACCCAGTACACAGAAACCAATTTTAACGATTGAAGCCCATTAGACTTACGCTAGCAGTTAGCGACCTGCTTTAACTATAAGCATGACCGCACTATACTGTGGGAAGAGGTAATCCTGCCCTTTACAAATGGCACATTTTTATTAACACATTGAATGTAACTGCTTATGAGAAGTGAGATGTTATGCAACTACAGCACGGAGACCATTAGTAAGATTCATATCATCATTTCAGACTTCCCCAGAATGGGGAACTGTATGCATAGGTTACAGAAGGTCCGAGGGTTGATAGAGCGTCGATGGGGCATGTTAAACAAATGCCTCACTGTCAATGTAGATCCGCCCAAAGCAAGCAGAATAAAATATGTATGCATTGAAGTCCAGCTGCTGTCATGAGGAGCAGGTGATCCTCAGTACAGTAAAGCCTCATTGAAGTGAACCCACTTCTAAATAGACGTCAGCCTGGACACTAATAGTCACAATTTGAAAATGTAGCCCTAATAAAAACCTGTATTAAAAGTTTTTTCCCCATATTTCCCTTTATCAATCAATCTTTATTTATATAGCACTTTTCATACAAATCCGTCATCTCTACACTGACCTACGCATAATATACATATACCAAATATGTTGGAGCCTGAATCCTGTTCACTTCACTGGCTGCTCTTGTCGTGGTATATTTCAGTGACGCGTAATATTCCTCCTTTGCACTCTCAAACAATCCGCCCGCCTCATATATAACATCCATTACACCCTACCTTAGTCTAAATGACATTCATACTCTTCTTTAGGTAATAGATCCTTTGCTCATAGCCTTCCTGGTGTTCTGACACCCATCACCTGCAACCCTTCAAGACACGTCTCAATATATACACTGTATAAAACGTGAACAAATCACAGCTATTGCCACTCTGCCTAATCACAGTAGCTACTTTAGACCATGTTTTATTGTGCTGAAGAGGGGGCAGGCTGCAGGCAAATCCACAACAAATGCGTCACGCTACATATTTGTGATGTATAATGCATACGCAGCGCACCTTTCACAAGTCATGCTCTTCCATAAGTGATGAGGCTCTTTCCATAACTGGCTGCGTTATTGACATAGCGTACAGAGATGGAGCTCTTCATCTACTCAGGGGATTAGACATTGAGAAAAAAAAAAGGACAGCTCAATGACATTGGCTGGCACACGATCGTAACCAAAACAAAACAGGAAGATGTACATTTCTAAATGATAATAAACATTACAACTTACAAGGGGAAGGAAAGCACACCGATATGTACAGTCAATACAATAGACGAGCCTGTGGGTTATGAAGATAATGCAAGCTGCCTGCACTGTTCAAATGCTGTTGAAAACTAAAGCATGAGGCTAACTGAAATTGTGATCACATTCATCTTCATCCAACATCGTTCCTTCGCATTAAGTTACATGTGTAGTTAATCATTTATAAACCACAGACAAACAAGCAGCCATGGATTAAAAGATAACATTGACTGAGTTAGTTTCAACCTCTAGCAACGTCATATATATATATAATATATATAAAATAAATATATATATATATAATATATATAAAATAAATATATATATATATATATAGGGGGCGGGGGTGCCACCAGGGTTCAATCTGAGAGACAGACATGCAGCTAATAAGTAATTTGGTGTCAATCAAAATAATGTCATTAGTAGTTGTCTGGAGCACATTCAGATTCAGCAACAAAAAAAGGGGGGGGATGCTGGCAGGGTTGAAGTAGCGCCATCCTTTTTAATCTACCCCCCTCTTGTGGTGGAATCTTGTACAAGCAGCTGGAAAATCTATTCATTTTTTTCAAAAGCTCTACGGCATGGTGATCAGTGCAACCATTCAAAAAAAAAAAAAAAAACTGACACATGTTGGGGGTATTATATTAGAAATCTTACTTTTGGGTTTATGTCAGATTTGATTTGCGATTATAGTTTTCATGTACAGGTGAGGTGACCATTGAAAGTGCGGTTATGGCCCTCTCCACATTCCTGAACTGTAGATCGAGTCTTCCTAATAATAAGTGCCCGTGTGGCATTAGAAAGATGGCTGCTTAGCGTCTAAACTCTGATATAACTAGGGCAGTGCCTTACCTTGGTCTATGTTGTGCTGTGGTAACTGGCTCATCTGACTGTGCACCACACCTGCATAATTCCGCAGAAAAGCCTCTTCACTTTGTGTGAGCTGAAAGAAAACAAGGAAGTATCAGTCCAACAAGGAAAGTTAACTTCCAAAGAATGCACATGGTCAAAGACCCATATCTGGGTGCCTTACAGTGACAGACACAATCCAACTAATATAATTACTAGAATGAAATAATATATAATAATTATTATTATTATAAAAAAAATAAAAATATTCATGTTCTTCAATATACATACATTTGACCCCATTTTTTTCAGCATGAGAAGGACCCGCACTTTCTGTTGGATGTACATCTCTTCTGGAGACTTTCCCGGGGTCTCCTCGCGGTTCATCCCCTCTGCTCCGGTGGCTCTGGACATACGCACGCACACACACACACACGAACACACGCACGCACGCACGCACGCACACACACGCACGCACGCACGCACGCACACGAACGCAGGCACGCACACACACGAACACACGCACGCACACACACACACATGCACACACACACACACGAACACACACGTTACTAGGGATGTTCCTAACAACTAATTTCATAATAAATTAGTATTATTATTATTATTATTAATTAATTAATTAATTAAACTCAGATTAGTCGACTAGTCTACAAGTAAAATAGATTTTTAAAAATGTATCACATTCTATTTTAGTATAAATTATTTTTAATATTATAAAACGGCCTTTTCAAACCGTTAATCACATTCTTCAATGAACAAAATGAAATATTTTATATACCACTGAAACGGTCAGAAATGATCAACCGCCAAGCGACAAATGCAGGTAGGCCTATAGCAGGGTTGCACGATATTGACCAAATGCGATATTGATCAAGAAAATTGCAATATCGATATTTATTTAGATATTCTTTAAGTAAAAACACAAAAGTTATGGGAAAGTGCATCAAATATGTTCATAACAATTACTAGTTTTGAACATATAATAATAACAACAATAATAATAATAATAATAATAATATTACAACTGTCTAGTTCTAATACCTGCCGACTAGAGAGAGTTAGCAACGTTTAATAAGAGACTAGCCGACTAATCAAGCACATCCCAAGACTAATCAAGCGTTACACACCTGAAGGTAAACAATTGAACATGTCGCTCAACAGATTGATTTCCTGACAAATGGCATGCTAATCTTGTTTTAAGTATAGCTCTGAAATGCCTTTTGGTTTCATCTGTGATTATAGTTTACTGGACAGCACTGTAGTGAAGTGTAAAATCGTGCCCCGTTCAGTGGACAGTATTTATAACAGCAACAACTAACCTGCCTGCTAACACACACGCAACATAGAGAATGGAAACAATGTTTTGCTGATCTGGGAAGTAAATACTAATGCAGCAATCGGATGCATTTATCAGGACTCTGGGACCTCGTGTCAGCACGGATGCTGTGCTGGTTTGTAACCACTAGGGATGGGACGATGTATGCTATATTATCGTTTATCACAATAAAAATACTGACAATAATCGTATCGCGGTGAATGGCCATTATCCTGATAATCATAAATATCCTAACATAAGTATGAATATTTTCACAAGTGACTTGAAAAAAACTGTGTAGCTCACTTGTACAGTCCAATTGTATTGATTTACCGATTACCGATTTATTTATTAGCCTGCATCTTTCCATCAATCACCACCATGGCTGAAGGCTCAGCTTGCCCATTGTGTCCCCCAAATAAAAAAGATACCTTGAATTTGTAGAAATACTGGCTTAGAAATAAGAAGAAACACACAATAAAAAGATATGTACATACGTGTCATGATAAAGATTTTTAAACAAAACTTTAGATCGTGATTCCATAATGTTTGTGCCGTGAGTTTAATAATAAATAATCGTGATAATAACGTCTATCGCAATCATCTCGGCCAGGATAATCGTGATATGAATGTTTAATATCATCCCATTCCTAGTCCCCACACATTATGAGGTGCTATCATTAATATTGCATAGCAGTTTTCACACAGACCTCGGCCTCTGTCTGCCCCCTCCTTGTCTCCAACGCCTCCCCCTACGTTACTAATGACCTATTTTCAGTATCAGTCTACGGAGGTGCAAAACAGAGGCAGAGGAAAACACAAGGAAGGGGGGGGGGGGGGGGGGAAGGCGCTA
>JAODLL010001833.1:0-12849 GCA_026546735.1 Forbesichthys agassizii
CTCTTCATCAGCACTACGTCACATAAGAGACCGTCTCTAGTCTCAGCCTCTTCATCAGCACTACGTCACATAAGAGTATTGTGCAGACCAATGTAAGCATGTCAGCACTATCAGGAAGTTCTGTAGTAGATTTTCATTGGTCCATAGCATTGTTACTCATAAGACTATATGTAATTCAGGTACAATGCTAGTGCAGTGCTTTAATTACCAATTTCAGTCTTTATTAGTAGGTCTAGCTAATAGCTAGACCCGTGTCATTCATATTCCCATCCAAATAATTCCTCAGTGTAAGTAAGCATTCGACTTGGTCACTTAGTTATGAAGTTGGTCGTTGTGCATGTCAATCAAAATGCCGCTCCTGTTAAGTAGGCAGGTCTTGACTAGATTTTGAGCCTTAGGTAAAGGCTGGCTCATAGCTAACTGTTTCCCAGGCTAAACGCAGGTAAAGGCTGGCTCATAGCTAACTGTTTCCCAGGCTAAACGCAGGTAAAGGCTGGCTCATAGCTAACTGTGTCCCAGGCTAAATGCAGGTAAAGGCTGGCTCAGGAAGACCGTGTGCTACCTGGCTCAGGTGGTCCAGCAGGCAGGTGTGGGGGCCCAGGCCGGCCCAGCCACCCGCCCTCCACGGGGGCCCCGGCAGCAGCGCCACGTTGGGGTGCTTGGTGGAGGCCCCCAGCCGCTTGGCCAGAAGCCAGCTGTGGCTCTGCTCCACGAACAGCAGCACCCGGCGGGCACGGCAGCCGGCCAGGTCTGCCAGGAGCTCCGAGACGGAGTAGCGCTCCTTTAGGTCTGCCTGGGAAGGGGGGGGGGGGGAGGGGGTCAAGGTATGTTCTATTATTTGACAGGATATTTATGAGCAGGAACTCACATACACACGCATGCACACACACACACATGCACACTTGCACACGCAAACACGCTGAAACACACACACCCGTGTGCACACACACACACACACACACACACACAAGCTCACGCATGCACACACACACACACGCATGCAGGCAAACACGCTCAAACACGCACACACACACATACTATGCCGTTGAGGTTGCCATCCCATAATAGCATGGTCCCGTCACTGCGTGTGGGAGAGTTGAGGTAGAGCACCAGCGAATCAGCGCAGTGCTGCTTGCGGCAGACGTACGCCACGTGGTTTCTGATGACGCTCTTCTCTGTGGCTGGGTACACCCCCTCTACCTCCTCTGTTGGGGGGGCACAGAGGTTAGCCCTGGCTAGCATGGCCCTTCAGCACTATACGCGCTCCCTCAGAAGATGGAAGAACAACACCACGGGCTTTGTTGCTGTGAGCGGTCTGCACCACTCTGTTTGAGCTCCTGTTTACGGAGCCAGGGCAGTGTAGACGCACCGAATGACTTCATCAGTGTGCACAGAGAACGGTGATCTAGCGGACTGCCAGGAGACCTTCGGTGCATTTGCCAAAAGGTGCACTAGCTAACAATGGCTAACTGCACCATGGCTAGCTAGCATGGCTGCTTAAAGGTGGAGTTTGCAGAACAACTGTGATATTTGAACTGAAAAGATGAAGCCCTCTCCTTTCAATGCCATAGGCCGCACCTTCACAAGCCCTTCCTCCACATCGGAACATGTTTAGCGAAGATTCACTGATAGGTACCGGGGAGCTGGCCGCTGCCAGCGAAGAAGGTCTTGATGTTGTCCTTGTGGAAGCCGTTGGTCCTCAGCATCCTGTAGAACATCTGCAGGTTCTCCACATGGAGCTGGTAGGTCATGATCTGCTGCCAGCCACCTGCGTGCACACACACACACACACACACACACACACACACACACATGCGCACACACACGCATGCACACACACACACACGCACACACACAGTAAGGTACACACACACACACACACACACACACACGCACACACACAGTAAGGTACACACACACACACAGTAAGGTACACACACACACACACACACCAGACAGCAGCAGGGCGTGGTCGCAGGTCTGGTACAGGCGGCAGGTCAGGTAAGAGGCCGGGGGCTGCTGATGACACCGCCTGGTGTTCCTGTGCAGCTCACAGCTGCCCAGGGGCATGCTGGGTAATGTGGGCAGTGCCAATGGGCACCGCGCAAACTCTGGGTGGTCTGAAGGAAGGGCACATCATCATCATCATCATCATCATCCTCACTGGGTTACATACATACATAGATACCTATAGCTTATAGGTATACAGCACGTAACATGGGTGATGATGATGATGACGATGGATGGTAGATGGATGATGGCCGATAGAAGAATGATACATAATGACGGATGATGGACGATGGATAATAATGGATGATGGATGATAGATGGACGCCACTCACCCACACATCGAAGTCTCTGTGTTCGGTTGCTATCCCTCACCCCCACCACTAGGGGCAGGAAATGGACTTCACACAGGTTTCCACTCCTCTCCATCGGTCTTACTGGAGTGCTAACTGGAACACTTGTTGGAATGTGTCCCCTAATTGGACTGCTAATTGGGCCGCTAAACGCCCCCCCACGCAAAGCCACACCATCTGACCGCAACCACCCGTTGCCTAGGAACCGCCCATTACCTAGGAAACGCTCTGGCCCTGCATGACGCCGCTTGAGTTGATTCTGACAGTGACTGTTTGAGGCGAGCGAGAGACACTCCTGACCTGGAAGGAGGGGGGGGGGGGGGGTGATGGTGGAGGGGATAGGGGGGGGGAGGCAGGGAGAAAAAGAGAGAAAGAAAGTTGAACTGAGGGCTGAATAAGGCTGAAAAGGTCTGCTGATAATTATTATAATATGAACATGTTAAATCTTTAGTCATCTTTAGTCCTGATGTCATTATCCTAACAGAATGTGGGTTGCTAGACAAATGTGTGATATCTTTTGACACATGCTGTTTAAAGTGGGAAAAAGGTTTCTTAAATGCTGTACATGTAAACAAGGCTGTTGAATAAGGGCACTCTGACACACACACACATGCTCTGTTCTCTAAAATCACCGGAGAAACATATACATATATACTGCAGTATGTCTATATGTATCCCATAATAGAGTAGATCTTATCATGTCCATAACAGAGTTGAGTTTATGTCTATTATATTCCATACGAATTTAGACATGTCAACAAGTCTTACACATCTGATCTGTTCTTGATTAAAATCCATTGGAAATATAAACTGTATACTGTGTATTATATAACTGCATCTCAATCATGTATTTTATCGTTAATAGACATGATATACTGTATATAATAGATCTATATAATATATCTATTATATTCCATACAAATTTAGACTTGCTGTCATGACATATTGTGTCCTAACTGGCAAAAGGCACATTAGTCCAGTCCAATCCAGTTATAGCCTACCTAAGTACACGCCATCCAGGTGCGCGCATCGTTTCTTGGTCATGTTTGCGTCCACGTAGAACAGGAGCAGCGAGTGGCCGAAATTCTCCCCGGGGCTCGGATCGAGCACCAGCACGGCGTCGTGCGCCGTGGAGCCGGGGAAGGAGCCCTGCAGCCCCCGCGGTGCACCGTGGCCGGCCTGAGAGTGCGGAGTCCCTGGCGAGTCCGGCAGAATTGCCACGACCTTCTCAGATCCTCCTGGAAGACAAGTCAATAATACACTGAGAGCCATATGGGTTGGGAACTATTAATAGTATTTATTATTATTAATAATAATAACAATTATAATTATTATAATTTATAATATAGGCTAATGTAACCTAATTGTAACGTGCATGTCGACACAATAAATGTAGTCTTAATACTTTGGCCTATAGCTATACTGAAGTTATTTAAAGACCACAGGTATTGTGCTGATATTAACCCAATCTTCTAGCCTACCTGCGGAGCGTCCCGGCTCGGACACATATACCGCCACTCCGGACAGCTGCAGTCGGGACAACCTCCTGCACTCTCCCTCGGAGAGTGTCGCCGCGCGGCGGCACAGCTCCAGCTTTACGTATTGGAAGCCCGCCCTCGCCCAGCGCTCCAGCCGTCCCTGCGGCCCCGGGGAGCCCCCGCTGGCGGCGGCCAGCGACGCCAGCAGGAGACCGAAGAGGGGAGCCTCGGGCGCGGTCAGTGGCCGCATCTCTCGGCTCTGCGGAGTAGACTTCACTACGTGAAATTTAACTTCGAACTTCTTACCCCGCGGCTCCAGTAATCGAGCCTACTTCTCAAAAAAAAGTTGAAATCGTTGAAAGTTTAAGCAGAAAAGAAAAGTGGAGCTTAAACAGTTGATACAGAGATCCAGACTGTGATCAGCGGCAGTTGAAGGTGACTCGCTCCTGGGATATCAGGCCGAATAGGAGATGAGAACCCTTCGCCGTCTGACTCCAGACTCCCGGGAAGGGCCGGGGGATGAGAGGCGTATATGCCCCCCTCCCCACCCACCACCCCCACCACCCCATGCCATGTTGGCGAGCGAGACAGGGAGGGGAGGGGCAGAGGGAGATCACCGAGGAGCGAACTCATAAGGATGGTGACGGCCGATGTTTCAGATTAGGAATGGTGCGTGCAAACTTTCCAAACCGGTCGGGAGACCGACCATGTGCAATACAGTAGGCTACATGGCCTACCTACAATATAGGCTAGGCTGTATCAGGCTACTGTGTATATTTAGCCTCCTTTGTCTGAGTGTCCACATGTAGTCTGTATTTCACTATTAATTGTCCTTGTGCTGACTACACATTCCAAATAGGCATGTGTTCCACAATAAAACTGACAGTCAATAGAAAACAAAAGATATTGCTTTTATTAGTCAAGTTGTGAACAATTTGTGTGCATTAACAATGTGTATATAAAACATTCCTAAAAAACGATAAAAACTATAATTAATAGGCAAAGTCAAATTACCCAGATGTATCAGTAAATTATTTAATAATACAAAATTTTTTAAATAGTAATAAAAAAACACTTAGAATTACAACATGTTAACATTTACTGTGGTTACTGGTGTTTCTAATAATCTACATAAAAACAGTTATTCATTATTCTGAACAAAGAACATACTGTATGTCGATATACAACTCAACATTAGTCTCAAACAGCTGCCATATTCTATCCATCTAAAAATGTAATACACACAGTATTGCATACAACGCATGTTCATCCTATAGTCAATATATGTACAGTATGATCACACATTTAAAACAGTATAGGCTACAACACAGATGCTATATCAACAGACATATAACATGCCTTCATACCATATTGTTATCAAGGATGGAAACTGTTAGAAAAGTGGGATTGACATGGCATTGTTATTCTATCTGATCAAATCCTGGCGAAAAAAAAAAGAAAATAAATCTCTGGTCAAATAGAGGTGAGACATTGTTCTTTGGAAAAACAAATATATTGCATTAATAAATGGAAGGTCAGTTTTAAGCAAGAGCCTGCACCAAGTATTTTGACTTAATGATTTAGACGTCCATGAGCTAAATACAGGAGTGTGCTGTGCAAACAGGGACATTGTGCTATTATTTAAGTAACCGTAACACAATCACAACCAGTGTACATTGTGCTATTATTTAAGTAACTGTAACACAATCTCAACCAGTGTTATCACCATGAGAAACCATAACAATTGAAATTTCACAAACTCCGATAATCTGTAACCATCTCAGATGATGTTTAAGGCATAGTTGTCCGATCAATCAATCATCAATATCATATTACGCAATCTAGTTCGACAGGAAAACGCACTCACTAATAATATTTATGTTGGGTCACAGAAAAATTGATTGATTCTCTAACACCGCTGAGCTCTCCTGTGTCTGTAGAGCCCCATGCTGTGGCTGGAACAGGAGCCTCCTGCAGCGTCAGTCATTCTTGCTAACTTTAAGATCTAATCAAAGCAATATACTACATGGTGCCGCTCCACACATTGAAACGCATTGTGAAGCAAAGCGTAATACTATGGCTTTGTTGTTATGAGCACTTTGTTTATGTTCCAATTTAGGGAGCCAGGGCTGTGTACAGGATTATGTTTCAACACGCACATAGAACGGTGAGTTAGTGAAATGCAAAGATATATTTGCTGATTAACATAAAGTGTGTTAGCTTACAATTATCTGGCAATAGCTGACTATTTACGGCCCTAAAAGCTGTGTGAGTTCCAAAGGCCTTAGCACGTCTGCTTCTACTGGTGTTGTGTCAAGTACACTTTATCCCTCTGTTGACCGCCTCAGCTACTTCTGTATGCTAGCGATTAGCCCTCTTTGTGCACTTAGCAGGACAGCCACTGGAGTCTGTAGTGGGCTTAAGTCTGACATGTGGAGTGAGTGCGCAGCAAGGCTGAGAGATACTGCATGAGTCAACCGCAGCGTGCGCAGGCCGAGCTGGCAGTGTAGCACCAGGGATGTTTGTGCTTCAACTGCAGCCTGCTGATGTCTCACAGTATTTAGAACCATAATAACAATAATAATAATATTAATATATGAAAATAGAAAACAATGAGAGGGAGACTGTTCCTCCTCAGTTGTCCTTATCTCCCTCCTCCTCCTGTTGGATAACTGGAACTCCTGGAAACACACACGTATTTAACACATATCATTTAGGCTGCTAGCAATTATGTTTTTCATGTAATTATGTATATGTAATGTGTGTTGGCCCGGATGTCAAGATGCTTTGCTTAGAATGTTTGTTTGATGAAGTGTGACCAGGTTATCTACTGACACATTACACACATGTACTGAGTAAGACACCTGGGATAAGAGAGTTTGTACATATGGTACATGTGGTACCATATCCTACCGTCCAGCTTCTTCAGGCTGGGCAGCTTCCTGGTGGCCTCGTCCATCCAGGAGCTCTCAGCGGAGCACTTCTCCTCCAGCGGGTTGCCCACAAACACCAGGTCCACCAGGCATGGTAGCTCAGCCAGACGCACAAACTCAGCTGCACGCACGCAGACACACACACACACACACACAAACACACACTTGCCGATTACACATCTGTACAACACACACACAGTAGAGCCAGTAGAGTAGAAGAAGAACACCATCTCACCCCAGTCCTTCACCAGGTTGTTGGACATGTAGAGCACCTTGAGCTGCTTCATCACATGAATGCCCTTTAGCTTCTCTATGGGGTTGTATGAGATCCACAGCTCCTCTAGGGTGTCTCCTACAGCCTCCTGTGCACACACACACACACTTGTTGTGTTGTGTAGCCGTTACGGCCTCAGAGAAGTGGGGGAGGTGGGGGGGGTGCAGTAGTGTCAGACTCACCAGGCCATTCAGGTTTTTAATGTTGTTCCTCCCCAGGGATAATATCTTTAGATTCTCTGCAGGACAAGCCGTGGATCATTAGATAACTAATGTACTGTGTGTGTGCGTGTGCATGTGTACACTACAAACTCACTGAGGCCGTTGAGGTTAGCTATCTTCTCGATGCAGTTTGTAGACAGCGACAGCTTTCTGTAAAGCAGAATGGCATTCACACACGAGCAAGCTAACATGCTATGTTAGGGCCTGGCCTGGGCAAAGTCAGGCCCGGGAGCCGGATGCGGCCCTATGAGACATTCTACCCGGCCCGCCCGGTACATCAAACATTCAAAAATGAATTACACAACATAAAAGTATGTAACGAGCTCTGCAAAATGTTACCTTATTTACTGCTGTGTAAAAAATACAGTTAAAGTGAACTGTTACAAATGATTATGAAAATGGTGTTAGGAATAGTCTATTATGTATAAATATGCAAGTTAACAAAGTTAGCTATTTTGTGTTTTTTTTTTAATATTTTAGCTGTTGGTTAAAAATGTAATGTGAAGTTCTCTGACATTTTCGATATGGCCCCCCCAAGTGAATATAATTGCCCACGCCTGTGCTATGGTTACAGGTGACCGGGACAGGAAGGAGAGCACTCACTCGCAGCTGACCAGCGTAGAGAGTGAGGCATCCATCTTCTCTATAGGAGGGATCTGACCATAGAGTTTCACTGCCAGAGCGTCAGATGCCTTCTCACCAGTCTTCTTCTCCTGGGATATACACGTAGGATAAACACAGCGTCAGTGAGGTTATTGTCACGTAGTGTATCTCTGTAGAATTAGTATTAAAATTACCATCTAGTGTGCATTACATATTTATCATTACTGTGTATTGTATCTATGAATTGCGATATCCACTTACAAATTTCGCCAAGGCTTCTTTGATTGTTGTTGCTTTAGCCTGCAAACAACAACAGCTCATTTACACATGTGCCGTAAACACACTCACACACTGTTAAGAACACACTGTTACTGTACCACATAAACAAACCCAGAAGTGGACCAAAACATTGCAAAGCCACCCCAGTAACCCACATTCATTTACAAAACTTGACAACTTCAAATTGTCCTCTCTAAAAAGAAAAAAAAAAATCTACTATTCTGGATCCACCATCTGAAATTAAAAAAAAAACAGTTACTGTATAGTTCTATGGCTAGTCCCCGTGTGTGTGTGCGTGTGTGTGTGTTTCGGTTTTGCGACGCACAGAAAATAACGCAGCAGGACACCCAATACACCAGCAGGGGGAGCACACGTCTTGTCCAACAGAACCACACGCACACTGACCAAAGACACAAGCCAAGACTAGCCTACTTTCTACCGAATAACACGTTTCTCTTAAGGCGTAAAAACATGTTCGTCAACTTTAAGTCCAGTTCCCAGACAATATACCACCATTACTGTAGCTAATTGTGTGACCGGTTAATTATCTGTGTAGACTATTATCTCGCCAGCCCGTTACATTACCATTGTATGCGACGTCCCAGCGTTACGGTAGCGGTACCGACTGGGCTGCACACCAAAACGACTAAGATGGTCGCCTGTCTCGGTCTGTCTCGGTCTGTCTCGGTTAACGGAGGATGTTTGGTTGACACTCACCATGGTGCTGATGTTTCCCGTTGCCATGACACGAGACGCGCCTACGGGACGCGCAGGCTACCTGGGTGCGGTCAGTCGCTCCTACGTTACCAACCCAGAGAGGTTCTATCTGTGCGTCACCTGTGGCCCCAAACGACCCCCTTGAAACTGGCTAGCAGAACTCAGTATGTTTCTAGATCATAGATTGGCCGGCTAATTTGCTGGCTAACAGTAACAGACACGGACAGATTCACTCAGTTCCCACTTGGTGGCGCTGTTTCTTGAGATTGGGTTACGCCATAGAAATATACATACGGTGGTGGATTTGTGGTTATAGGTTTTAATAAACGACGAGTCTAAAACATTTTTTTAGATTAGATTTGACTAGATTAGATTTAGATGTTTTAGTTTTTACATTTATTTTTTTAATACTGGAACGTTGTCTTAAATCAAATTGACAATTATTCAAGACGAAGAAGAAGAAGCGATATATGACGTCATTTCCCTGCGAGCTGGACGGTGTTGGTGCGGCTGGAATAAAAACAAAGTAGAGCTTTATTTCTGCAGAGAAGGTCAGAACACAATCAAATACTTCTTCAGAATATCTTCACATGATGAACGATGCTTCTGAATACATGTTTAGCTATTCTGTGTTTGAATTAGCAAACATTTCACTACTGTTTAGCTACGGCAGTTAGCTTTTTACTGCTAGGGTACAGTCCTTGTTTGTGATTTCTACAGTATGTCGTATTTAGTCAAATACATGATATATCATATAAGCTTTTATGTGGACGTGCTATGTCGTGATATTGGGACACTAGTTTACGATTCTGTTTACGAACATATAAAATGCTATTACCAAGTAATAATAGTCATTTAGCAAATTTGTTTTTCCAAAGCAACAAACAATATATATGCGGCATATCTGAACGTTTAAAATATAATTTGCATTTTTTGTCACATTTGTCACATGATACGGATTTGGTCTTTAAAACGTTATAGTGATTATATGAATAAAGCACGTTGGCATTATTGTTGTTTGGTAATACATGCACTGATACACTGACTGTTCCAACGTTTAGAGAGCTTAGAGAAATGTTTGTGTGATTAATCCAATCCCAGAAATGTATTATTATTATTATTATTATTATTATTATTACAGCTGTGCTTCCGGTTCTGGGCAGGAAGTGATTGTCGTCTGACCTGAGGCCTGGCAGGAAGTGCTTGACATGGACGTCAGCATCGCCGTGTCGCTGATCCGTGGCCAGATGGGCACCGTGGTGGAGCGGGCAGTCAACGTTGCCGTGGAGACGGTGCTGGCAGAGATGCTAAAGGTGGTGGGGGTGAAGTTCGAGGAGCTGAAGGCCCAGGTAGCGACGCTGAAGCGGGACATGGCCGCTCTGCAGCGGGAGAAGGCTCTGAAGGAGAAGGAGAACGACAAGACGCGTGCCCTGCTACGCTATACGGAGCTGAAGCTCAAGTACTACCGCCAGGGGGTGGAGGAGGAGATGCAGCAGAGGTCCTCCACCTCCTCCTCTGCCTCCTCCTGTTCCGCCTCCTCCACCGCCCCCCAGGCCAGGAGCCTCCAGGGCCCCGCGGCTCCTCCTTCGGCCACAAGAGGGAGCCTGCTGCCTTCTCCTCTGCAGGCCACACCAATACCTGGCTCCCAGCCCAGCAGCAGCCCAGGTCAGAGAGTAGAGCCCATAGAGCTCTGAGAGAAACGTGTTATTGTTGCAACATGTTCCTTCTGCATGTAGGATGTACAACATGTTGTACATCATGTTAGGACATACATGCTAGGATGTAGCAGGTAGAATATGTTGTACAACATGTTGTAGAGCATGTTGCACAACATGTTCTACAACATGATGTACATGCTAGGATGTAAGACAACATAAAAGGTGCAGTAAAATAGTCTATAATCTATAGTCTATAATATAGTAGTCTATAATAAAATAGTCTATAATCTAATCTTAAAAGTGTATAAATTAGCTTTTCGTCTTGTAATAAGGAAGAAACCAACACCTGTGACATGCACAGTATTCAGCAGTCACTTTTATCCAAAGCAAATTACACTCAGTATGTTGGTCAATAGATGAACAGGTCACACACCAGTCTGTTAGAATAAAGACAGCATCGTACTTATCAGGGCTAACACACACGACTTATATAATTTAATCTTCAAAGATAATTGCTAATAACCTAAAGAAGGAAGCGTTCTAAAAAGAAAGAGAATGATAATTGCATCCTTTTATTTAACAACCATACCAGTTTACATGTTGATAATGGAGTTGTTAACTGTCTGCCCCCTGCTGGTGGTTGCTGTCCCTGCATGCTGACCCTGGTGGTAAGCAAGCCTCCTCAAGTGTTAAGGTGTCCCTGAGCTGTGTGTGTGTGTGTGTGTGCGTGTGAGGCTATCCTGGGCAGCTCTTTGAGTGGCCGGTAGGTTAGAATAGCTCTGTGATGCAGTCTGTTGACCATCCACCAGGCTTTGGCTGTGTGCAGCATCGGGCTCGGCCTATGGTCAGAGTCAGCAGTCAGCCAGCAACAGCTTCTGGCCCGACAGCAGTGCCCCTGAGCCAGGCACTGAGCCAAGACAGTATGCCTGGAGCCTCCGTCACCATCACAACCACAGAGGACCTGCAACCCCTCTCAGGTACACATGAATACCTGGCTGGACTAGTCTCGACTAGACCAGCTCATCTGGTTGACCTCGTTACCTGGTTACATTAAAGGCAGGGACAGTCGTTCAAATCAAAATGTCTCCCTTCAAAGCCATAGGATGCTCCCTCCGAAGCTCTGCCCCACACATTGGAAAAGCATTGCCAAGCCAAGGGCCACTTTGTTTATGTTACTACTACAGAGCCAGGGCTGTGTAGTAGTATCCCAGTATTTATTCAGCTGCACTCCGAGAACAGTAAGATATGTGAGGAGATATTTGGTGTACTAGCTTACATTTATCTTACAATCACTGACTATACCTTTAACCATGCCTGAATAGACTTAGGTTTTAGTCCCAATGACGTCACCTCCTGTCTCTCCAGAGGGCGCTCTGTGCTTCTCTGACGAGGGGAAAGATGAGGAGCAGCGAGGTGATTGGTCCGTCAGCCTGCAGCCAGACACTGAGACCCTGTCCCAGGGCCCCCCTCCCCCCCTGTGTGGAGGGGGAGCTCCACTGTCTGGCCCCCCCTCTCGGTCCCCGGACAGGTCCGCCCAGGCAGACAGCTCCACTCTCTCCTCTGGGACCCCCCAGCTCCAGGTGACCCTGTCTGTCAGCCTGCTGTCTGTCACCCCAGCCATGCTCAGAGAGTGATATTTCTTTTCACGATACATTATCGATTTTCCAGTTAGCATGACAGTTAGCATGATAGTTAGCATGACAGCATGACAGTTAGCAAGACAGTTAGCATAATATCATTAGAGCTAACCTAGCTTGACATTTACGTTACACGTTACCTAGCAACAGCCACAGTATTACACAGTAATTATTCTAGGATGTGCACATCCGTGTGTCTCCATGGCGATCTCTGACATGCTCTGACTCCCTCTGTCGAGCCAGGTGAAGGAAGAGGCATGTGAGGAGGACGAGTACGAGGAGGAGGAGGTGATCTGTATCAAGGAGGAGCCCGAGGAGGTGCTGGTGCTGCCTGCTCCTTCCCCCAGCTCAGAGGTGATGAGTAGTGGACACAGATAATCATGACTGGATTAGACAGACAGGCAGACAGACAGGCAGGCAGGCAGACAGACCCTAACCTGACATGCCAGGGGAATTGTTGTCACACGTCCATCTGGGCAGCCGTACATTGAAGCTGTTTGTGCTTTCACCACAATACTTAGTTGATTGGATGAACCATCTGGTCGTTTTCTCTGTCAGCACACCTAAACCACGCCCCTATAGCTATAAACACGATGCTGATTGGATAACCATGCCCGTATAGCTATAAACACGATGCTGATTGGATAACCACGCCCGTATAGCTATAAACACGATGCTGATTGGATAAC
>JAODLL010001834.1:0-12849 GCA_026546735.1 Forbesichthys agassizii
TAATCTATACTTATATTGCCTTTTGTATACAATATATATATATGTTAAAACTGAACCAATTTAGTGCATTTAAGCGCAATTAACACTGTTGTGAGATTCAGGCACACACAAAGTCCTCGCCATGAAACGTTATATAGCCAGAACTGCTGCATTGGATTGGTGCATATTATGCTCAAATTGCTAATTACACCCTGCTAAGGACAATATTCCACAATATCCTTAACATACAAAATAGTATTTGATTGCTGCTATATTCATGTTCAAAATAGACACTTTTTAAAAATCAACTATTTGTAATTGCTACAAGAGTTACACAATGCAAGCAGACGAACAAACACTTTGGAACCACATGATGGCAAAACAGACAGCAGCCAGTTTTCATACCTTGGCGGCCATCTTGGATATTGTATTGACACACCTCAGATGGGCTTCGTGAAAGAGACACTCACAAGAAAGGTAACTGCTTCGTCATGCCTAACCCCCCCCACTAAGACGACACAGAGTGTGTGTGTGTGTGTGTGTGTGTGTGTGTGTGTGCGCTGCGTGTTTTGTAATTTCTCAGCAATATGACACACACACACTGATGTTTTTAAATGTAGTGTGATATTATTCCACATTGTTTCGTTTGAGTAAAGAAGCAAAGGCAATAGACTCGTTGCCATAATCTGACATCGTAGTGACGGAGGTTACTTCCATGAATGAGAACACATGCATTCTATAAATCACTTTGTATTGTGTTTTGACAACTATAAAAAGGCTCAGTGGTTCTAATCTAGTGTTGAGCTAAATGTGAAATTAAAATTGTAGTTGAATTACCATAGCAACGCGACCGCGTCCTGTCTTTTGGAACAGCGACACGAAACCGTGGACGCAGGGTCGGCTCGATGCATAAGCAAATTAAGCGAGTACTTAGGGCCCCGTGGCCACCAGGGGGCCCCCTCTATTTTTTTAAATGTTATTCTTTCAACAACTGCGACGGCTCACATTCATGTTTAAAAGAGCAATAAAAAAAAAGGAAATTGAATATATAGACTCTTATTAGGATAAGGAAGATTTCCCCTCCTTACAAAACTTAATTTAACATAGATTTTTTTAGTTGTGTAGTACCTATGTCAATTAATATTCAGATTTTTATCTTTGTCATTTTGCCTATACACGGACATCAAACTGAAAGTTAAGGAAAAGTCAGGTCATTTTACATTTGAGTGGGAACTCTTACATTAATAATGGGTGTGTTAGATTTACAGCTGGTGTGCAAATGATTAAGCATCGATAAGAGTGAATATTATTAGCGGTGCAGAGGCGGTGGGGGCCCCCAAATAAAATTCTGCTCAGGGCCCCATTAAGGCTTGGGCCGGCTCTGCATGGACGTTTGTATCGTGGTTTTGGTCTCGATTTCAGAACCGTTACACCGTTACATATATTAGGGGTGTAACGGTTCTGAAACTAAGACAGAAACACGATACAAACATCCACAGTTTTGTGTCGCGAAAACACACACACACACACACACACACACGTATATATAAAATATGTTTAGACATCAGGGGATTTGGCCACCACTAGATGGAACTATAACAGCAAGCTGCAGCCACAACACTGTTAGATGAAAACACAGTGTGTGTGTGTGAGACACACACCTATGTCCTTGGCTCGACAGGCCACGGGGCGGCGCAGCTCTGTGATGAACTTCTTGGCGTCCAGCCGGATCTCGATGATGTTGTTGAGCAGCGCGAAGACCGGAGCTAGCGGGAAGGAGGCCACGAACAGGGTCACCATGCCAAACTGGATGACTGGAGGGAGGGACACATGTTCTGGGTTATACTGGGACATGCAGTGATCCATACTGGGATGTACTAGTTATACTGGGATGTACTAGGACACGCAGTGATCCATACTGGGATATACTATTTATACTGGGATGTACTGCAGCACACAATGGTATACTGGGACATAGTGAGATATACTGGATGTAACAGTCTCATGATAAACCACGGTAGAATTCCACATGGTTTGTATTATCGTTCCAAATATGAATAATGAATGAATACCGTGCTGAAAAATGTAATAGCAGCATCCAACATGCACCAGTTAGCAAAGGTCTGCTAGAATTAACGTGGGTTTTTTTTCCATTAATGAAAACCTGGCGGAAGGCAGTGACAGCGCTTCTTCGTACACCCCAAACACGGCTCAACGGGCCCCCTCCACGAGGGAGTAACCTGCCTTTGAAGGACGATGGCTGTACCCTCGCAGACGCCTGCAACTCTTCAGCTCTACGTACCTACTCCCCTTTAGTGGAGCGCACCTGTGTTGGCTGCAGGCTGCAGGCTGAGAGAGCGCTGTGACCGCCTTGTTCAAAACACTGCATGCGTTTCCAGTGCACTGCTAGCCTACATAGCCTAAGGTAGGACACTACAGTAACCTAGGCTACTGTATGCATCTTGCTCCCATGAATGTGTTGTCATAGATGTAGTATATAGAACTATACATCTTCAACAGGATGGTCCTAGACTACACAGTGGTAACAGCCAATCACTATCTCCGATATGTTCATGAGCCTAGGGGGGTTTCAGAGCATGTGTGGGGGCGTGACCTAAATAGAATTTGTGTAACTGTCTAATAAAAGACCTAATTAACACACTACAAAAAATCTCAATCTTATGAAGTATATTTGTCTAATTTCTAGTAAAAAATATCTAACTACACTTAATATAAGACACAATTACCTAACAAGAGGCCATCTAGTCAGATATAATGTCTTATTTAAAGAAATATTACGAAGCAAATATTAACTTGTTTCATTGGCAAATGTATTTACTCATTATGAGCAAATATGACCTTGAAGATCCAATGCTAAAGGACAAACTAGTGTTTAGAGTCACAGACATGCATTAAGGCAGAGACTGCTCTCCATTGCTGCTGTGACGTTAGCTAAAGCTGTTGATGTTTGTAACCACAGCTATGGCTACCAGCAACAGCACAGAGCAGTTTGTGCTGTTGTGGAGAAAGGACCCGCCAGGCCGTGTGCAAGCCTCAAGCACAGCCTGGGCACAAGCACAGTGAGCAGCAACCCAGTAAGGCGCAAGCAAAGCCCTGTGGTACATGTGGGCGACCACACCAACCTAGGAAATGTCCTGCGTTTAATGCCGAATGTAACAAATGCCGTGGCCTGTAGGCCGGCGGTGGGTGATGTTGCACCTGATGAAACAGAGGTCAAGGACCTGGATATGCTGTTCATAGAAGCAGTTATGTAATAACACCAAAAAGATGCTGGCTGGCGCACTAATCTACACATAGGGGGACACACGGTCAACTTTAAGGTAGACAAAGGCGCTGAAGCTAATGTGCTCACGCAAGCAGTAGCAGGCAAGCTGCCCAAGCAGATTTAGAGAGACGCAAATATATCTCCATATGCAAATAGCATATGGAGGCAAATGCATCAAGCCAAAGGGTGTAGTGTCACAGCAAGCAAGCTCATCTTCAGTTTTATGTGACTGATACACTGTTATTAGGCAGACACCTGTGTTCAGCTAGACCTCACCAGAAAAGTGGACACATTAACAAGTCATACCCCACCAGGCACTAAAGAGGAGCTACTTAACCGATACGCTGCAGTGTTACAAGAACTTTCCAGGCCAGCCCTAACCTGACATTCTAGAGGAATTGTTGTCACAAGTCCATCCACGCTCATGTAGCTATAAACACGACGCTGATTGGATAGTTCAGTTGCTACTCGAACACATTCAAAATGATTCCAAGGCTTCCAGATTGATTCTCACGGCGAAAGTAAACTGAAGCTTGTGAGATCAGGATGATCTCGCGAGGCTAGGCCAGCACCACATCTACATTGATAAGAAGGTTCCTTATGTTGTCCATGGATGTAGGAAGATCCCGCATGCTGTTCTAGACAGGCTGAGAGGTGTAGTCAGTAAAGTCCCAAAATCCACAGCACGGGTCAGCAGTCTAGTCGTAACAGAAGAAAAACACTCAGCACTTCTCCACACCGGAAGATACAATGCAAGTTGGCTGACAAGACAATATTCACGTGACGAGATGGATGGGTATTGGCCAATCCAGTTGGATGAGGAACCAGTTGAGCTCTGTGCATTCAATACCCCACTGAGAAGGTATCGGCTCAACCGTCTTGCAAGTGAAGTGTTCCAACAGACAAACTCTGGGAGCTTTGGGGACATTGATGGGGTGTGCGTCATTGCTAATAACATTATTGCAGCCATCCCAAAAGAGGAGCATGACTCAAAAAAGGAGAAATTCAGAGTGTGAAGCTCAACGTTGACAAAATACAGTATATGGTGAGCAAGGTAAAATACATGGGGCACATCATTAGTGCAGAAGGGCTCAGAGCAGACACCGCCAAGGTGGCAGCAATCACACAGATGCCCCCACCGAAAGACAGAAAGGGTCTACAGAGGCTCCTGGGCATGACTAGGTTCTATCCCAGTATGTCCAGGATGAAACCACGATCACTCCACTCCTACGACAGGCATGGACATGGATTGGCAGTGGCACCCAGAACAACAAGAAACACTGGATAAACTGAAAAGGGCCATCTCCAAAGCTGCAGCTCCAAAATTCAAAGTGTGATATAATTTCACATTGTTTAGTTTAAGTAGGCTAGTATAGATGGGTAGGCAATACACACGCGTAGTTAAATTATGAATCATGATTTTCCTGCTTAGAATTGACATCACAATTCTTTAACGATTTTTTCTCCCCCTCAAAATAAATGTGTTTCAATCGGGAAATAGCCTCTCCTAAGGTAAATAAATGTTCGAAATACGGTTGGATGCCGTGATGAGCTAACATAGGCCGAACTCAAGTCATAACAAAAATCAACTAAATATTAATGGCATTAAAAGGAAATTACGTTTTACCAGCCCTCTGCCGGTGACTCACTCTCACTCTTTACTTCCTGCTGTTCTGCATCACGTGGACTTATGCTGCATTGTCATTTGTTGAGGGAGACAGGAGGAGCGCTTGTTTTGATGCAGATTTTGTCCCTAATAAAAATTTGGCACAAATGTTCTGGTGTAGAAACGAGATCGCATAGAGGTATAAACAAAGATCGCGATCCCTAGCGTGCGTGTGTGAGTATGGTAGAGATGTCATAAGAACCAATACAAGTATAGAGCAGCTCCACCTCCTCTCAACTCCACTTTGCATTCCAGGCGGATTTCACATCCCTAGTGTGTAGACTCACTCATCTCCATGTACTCTGGCGTGAGGCCAACAAATGGACCCAGGAAGTACTCCTGCTCATGTCTCTGCATGACCTTCTGCTCTCTCTCTGACTTCCTGCTCCTCAAGAGCTTCTTCAGCTTGCTGGAAACACACACACATACAATATAATGTGGGGTCAGAGGAGACATATGGTATAATATGGGGTCAGAAGGGGACATACGGTATAATATGGGGTCAGAAGGGGACATGTGGTATAATATGGGGTCAGAAGTGGACATATGGTATAATATGGGGTCAGAAGGGGACGATGTGGTATAATATGGGGTCAGAAGGGGACATACGGTATAATATGGTATCAGAAGTGGACATATGGTATAATATGGGGTCAGAAGGGGACATGTGGTATAATATGGGGTCAGAAGGGGACATGTGGTATAATATGGGGTCAGAAGGGGACATACGGTATAATATGGGGTCAGAAGGGGACATACGGTATAATATAGGGTCATAAGGGGACATATGGTATAATATGGGGTCAGAAGGGGACATACGGTATAATATGGGGTCAGAAGGGGACATACGGTATAATATGAGTCAGCAGGGGACATATGGTATAATATGGGGTCAGAAGGGGACATATGGTATAATATGGGGTCAGAAGGGGACATATGGTATAATATGGGGTCATGAGGGGACATACGGTATAATATGGGGTCAGAAGTGGACACACGGTATAATATGGGGTCAGAAGGGGACATATGGTATAATATGTGGACATGAGGGGACATATGGTATAATATGGGGTCAGAAGTGGACACACAGTATAATATGAAGTCAGCAGGGGACATATGGTATAATATGTGGTCAGAGGAGACATATGGTATAATATGGGGTCAGAAGGGGACATATGGTATAATATGTGGTCAGAAGTGGACACACGGTATAATATGGAGTCAGCAGGGGACATATGGTATAATATGTGGTCAGAGGAGACATATGGTATAATATGGGGTCAGAAGGGGACATATGGTATAATATGTGGTCATGAGGGGATATAAGGTATAATATGGGGTCAGAAGTGGACACACGGTATAATATGGGGTCAGAAGGGGACATACGGTATAACGATCTCAAACAGGTTGTTCTGGATGAGCTGCTTTCCCAACATGGTGATGCACAACTGGATGCACAGCTCCATCAGACAGCCCGCATGTGCACACTGGAGGTGGGGGGGCGGGGGGGGGGGGTGAGACAGAGGGAAGACTACATAAGAGATACGCCTTTAAAGGACATTCCATCATTAAAGAGATCAGATCTGAACATGTATTAATGCTGTGCCATAAGCAATATTATCGTGGCACTGCTCTATTGATGGTAACATTGCACAGTAACGTTGGTGAGCATTTAGTAAATACGTAAGTTTTCATTTGGTAAATACAGTATTTATAATCTTACATGGTTTATAAATCCCATACTTACATGATATACATGACTCAATTGGATTTATTATTGATGTTTATTCACTATTCTGTTTCAATAGAAAACCCAAACAGATACATTTGAAACATCTCTTAAAATCCAGATGTAACCAGTCAGATGTGGACCACCTTTGATTACTGTGGACCACCTTCAATTACTGTATGATTTTTGAATCTGGTGGAGCAATTTAATGACATCATTCTTCTATATCTTAAATTGGATTTTTCAAGGACGTTCTGTAATGTAGTCATTATCAAAGCCATAAAATAAATAGGACTGTTTCAAAGATGCAGCCACACAAACTATAGGTCTTTAACTAGAGTTAAAGCCACTAGGTACTACTCATGTATAGGTCCTAACTATGTATAGGTACTTTTCATGTATAGGTAATTAAGCAATAACACACGAGAGGAAGTGTGTTGTCTGAATATCCGCACAGCTGTGATTCGGTCGTAGGTACTGTGGGAATCTGTGTGGTGTCTCCTCACCCAGTTCGAGCGTGTTCGTTTATGGAGTTGACGTAGGAGGAAACAATGTGTCCAAGTTTAACAAATTAGCTTTAATGTAGATCAGAAATACAAGTTGCAGAGCTTTGGTCCACTACTTTTCCCTGACAACATGCAATATCAGCAGTCTGGCCATGACTGCAGGCAGAGTGCTGAAGATAATAATAAATAAATAAATAATATGAATACATTTAAATAATATAAATAATAATTACCACTGTTATTAAAATAACTGGTAAAGTGGAGTGATACGTGCATTGTTAAAAGTCCCAGTGCGTTAGACTGAAATATTGGCACTCATGGAATGCCTCTTGTAAAATCAGATCACTTGGTTGGAACTAACTAACTGTTGTATAATACTCATTTATACTTTCACACTAATAATTTAAAGATGTGTTGAAACATCTCAAAATACCACGTCCAGTAACTAAAATGTAAACATACAGCAAAGAAAGTTCTCAGACATGCCATGATTCCACCCAAAACATGCTGAAACTCATTCAATGCATGTCTGGAATAGACTTTTTTAAATTCCATGACCAGTGAGAATTGTGTGGTCGACAAGACCCACCTCTTCCATTCTGTAGGATCCAACAACATACAGGTATTTCCCTGGGCGACCGACCAGCCTGTGAACCAGACAACCAAATTAGGACTAAGTGTTAATGGTACAACAGAGAGAGGCACAACACAGACATGTGTTTGCTTTACCTGCCCCTGAAAAAGGCCAAATAGACGATTGGGGTAAAGGCATTGACGAACTTCAAGATGAAGGTCTTAAAGATGAGGCGATCCTCAAAGCTCTTATCAGTCTTTGGAACCTCTGCAAACAACAGTGTATGGGTCAAAATAGCAGCTATTACATGAAGTAAATAAAATTAAACCACACAATTATAATTGATAAATACTGCAATAATGCCTGTGCTGATCATAAACATTACCATTGCTGTGGCCCAAGTCCTACATACAGCAGGCAAGAGTGTAGTGAAGACTACATTAGAGAAGACTACATTTCCAATGAGTCACTGAGCCAATGAGACTTTCAGTCAGCCTTACATCATGTATAATGACGAGGTCATAGAACAATGACGTAATAGTCTGATTCATCGACCTCAGCAAGGAGTGTGAAGAAGAATAAGAAGGTAAGGATGTAGCTTCAAGACTACTAGGACATGAGGGAGGAATGCTAGTAGACTGCTAGCATACTGCAGCCTTATGTTGTTATCAAGCTGTTAGCATACTGCTAGTATACTGTTAGCCTACTTCTATCATAGGCAGCCTGTTGTTTTTATCAAGCTGTTAGCATACTGTTATCATAGGCAGCCTGTTGTTATCAAGCTGATAGCATACTGCTTGTATACTGTTAGCATAATGCTATCACAGGCAGCCTGTTGTTGTTATAAAGCTGTTAGCATACTATCATAGGCAGCCTGTTGTTGTTATCAAGCTCTTAGCATAATGCTATCATAGGCAGCCTGTTGTTATCAAGCTGATAGCATACTGCTTGTATACTGTTAGCATACTGCTATCACAGGCAGCATGTTGTTGTTATCAAGCTCTTAACATACTGCTATCATAGGCAGCCTGTTGTTGTTATCAAGCTCTTAGCATAATGCTATCATAGGCAGCCTGTTGTTATCAAGATTTTAGCATACTGCTAGTGTGTGTAGCATGTTGCTAAAATGTTGTTATTAGGCTGTTAGCATACTGCTAGCATAGGCAGTGTATTTATAGCATGTGGTTGGTGAGCTGTAAGCATGCTGCTAGCGCAGGCAGTGTGGGCATGAGCCCGCCCTACCCAGGACGGTGAGCCAGCGGGCGATAGCACCGTAGACCTCGTCGAGGATGATGATGGCCACCAGGTTGATGATGGCGGCCGTGGTCTTGATGGTGGCGCGGATATTGGAGCGCGCCGCCGGGTAGGAGCTCATGTGCAGCACCGCCCTGATGCTGATGCGGTACAGGATGACGCCGAACACGATGACAAACGTCACGCTGGCCTGGGGGGACAGGGAGCTGCTTCATGGAGGAGCATGAGGCTGAAACATCCCCTCCCTCCCAGTACAGTAACAATGGAGGCTGAAACATCCCCCTCCTTCCCAGTACAGTAACAATGGAGGCTGAAACATCCCCCTCCCTCCCAGTACAGTAACAATGGAGGCTGAAACATCCCCCTCCCTCCCAGTACAGTAACAATGGAGGCTGAAACATCCCATAATTTTGTGACTCACCATGAAGAGCATCATGGTCAGAGTGGTCATGTAGGCTGGCAGTCTGTCTGTGCATGTCAGCTTCACCTTGCCTGCCTGTGCACACACACACGCACACACAGCCTGACTTAATCCAGTCATGCAGGATCATTCCACCCCTAGCTAGCAGTCTTCTTGTCACACTAGAAATGGGCCAGCCAGTTGAGACTACAACATGAAGTTGATGCTTCCTTGCTCATAATAATATTTATGTAATAATAATAATAATAATCAAAACAACAGTAAATACAACAACAATACTACTACTATTAATAGTGATCATGTCCACAGGATGGTCTTACATGGGGGGTGGACTTCCGTTTAGACTTCTGCATGACTTGGAACTCGTACTCGGCTCTGTGGTGGTCCTGCAGGAGAGCACATGTTAGCTAGCATGCTAGCTAGCGGGCTAACACATGAGCAGGACACAGGAACAGGCTATAGGTCAGCAGCACTGTGAAACACACAACCATCACCACCTGGAACCTAGCGTGTGCATGAGGGTGCATGTGTGGGTGTGTTCCCAAATGATATGAATGTAATTGGTAAATTCAAATAAATAATGTAAGCGCTTTGTGTTTCAGACACAGATTGTGGAATTAAACCTCCCCTGGTTGGTCATCGTTCCATTTGTACAAAGCAACAAAACAAACCCCATGTCCAGAGCCATGGGGTCCTGAAGGCTGAAGCAGCTGCCCAGTAAGCCCAGAAGCCCCAGCAGAGCTATTCTCAGTATTAAAGCTCTCTTATCATTATAGGGGACATTTCAATAAGGAGAGGGGTGCAAAACAGCAGGGAGTTAGTTACTGTGTCGGAGGGAGAGCAGGGGAGAGGAGAGAGGTGGTGAGTGGGGGGGGGGCACAAGGACCTGGGGGAGCAAGGGTTAGTGGTCCTTAACAGCGGCTGCAGAAGACAGACACAGACAGACTGACAGACTTCTACATACATAGTCCAAACCTTATATTGTAGCTGTAGAGACAAGGACACACACACACGAGACACGTCAGTCATACATTCAATGCATCAGATCGACCATCAGGACACATCCAGCAACTACAGTTTCCTCAGAAACACAGCCAGGGGGAGGTAGGGTCACCCCTCCCCCTGGCTGTGACCCTACCTCCCCCTGGTTCGACCAGGGGCCTCATTTATAAAACTGTTCGTAGAATTTACGTGAAAATGTTGTGTAATAACGAAACACAGAAAATGCGTGCACACAAAAATATTCAGAATTATATACATTATACAGAATTATATATACACACATTCCACGCCTGTTTTCCTTTGTAAGTCACAATCTATTCTAAATATAACGCATGTGAATGAGCGTCTTGTCCCACCAAATTAACGCCCACAATTGCCTGTAAATCGTCTCAGAATTAATATTCATTGATTACTTTCCTAAAGGCAAATCCCAAAAGAGAAAAAATAATTTCACCCAAGCGTGAAATTGAAGATATTGTAGGGGAGGTTGATAGACAAAAACTATATTGTTTGGTGGACACATTGTGGGTAATACAAATTCCAATAAGCACAGACGTCACTAATGATTCGTGGTTAGAGGGGAATGCATTATGGAACGGTTGGTCAAGTTTGTGAGACACTGACCAAACATACCAGCAACAAAATGCATGAAGATGGCTGGATAATATGTCGCAGAAACATGGTGGAGAATAAACATCCGTACAAATAATTGATGCATTTAGCAGTGTGTACAGAATAAAACCAATTTGGTAAATATGGAGCTTTCTGTCATGGTGTCTTATCAATATCAAAATTGTTGTATAATCAATATAAAAGGTACACGGTGTGTAGAAAGAGGTACGCATGGGTCACGGTGTGTAGAAGAGGTATGCATGGGTCACGGTGTGTGCGGAGAACTGCACAGTCACACCAAGTTGGTTGTTTTTAAATCCAAGCTGCGTAGATACTGCCGTACGCATTATTTTGATCGTACACAACGTCTAGAAATGAGGCCCCAGGTCATTCCTCACAGCGAATGAACACTATGCAGCAGAAGTCTGACTCATCTAACAACCAACATTTAACATCAGTCACAGATGTTAAATGTCCTATTAATAGAATGTTTCTATTATATTAATATCTAATTATAGAGATCTTGTATAATTAGGCCTGGAGGTCCATGCAGGCACACAGTTCAGCAGAGATCACTCATACCCATGTTATGGGGCCATGATACCGTTTGATACAGCTTGATAGAGGACATAACACAGTATAATACAGCCTGATACTATATGATACAGTATAATTCAGCCTGGTAGAATACATAATACAGTATAATACACTCTGATACTATATGATACAGTATAATTCAGCCTGGTAGAATACATAACACAGTATAATACACCCTGATACTATATGATACAGTATAATTCAGCCTGGTAGAGGACATAATACATTGTAATACAGTCTGACTCAGCAGAGAACACATTCCATCATAGACAATACTTCTCTTATGTAACCGCCATCTTCCCCAACCCCAGGAATAGGAGACATGTGGAGAGGAATGAAACACTGGATGTGTGAAGATCTTACCTGCTCTTCCTCAAAGCCTGTGAGGTCCCAGATGTAGCTCAGACGCATCTGCCTTCTCTTCCAGTGCTCCATGAAGATCACGGCTAAACAAACACACACACGCACGCACGCACGCACGCACGCACGCACACACACGCACACACGCACACACGCACACACACAGCTTTTCATTTTTTCTGAGAGTGTTTGTTACTACTGCATTATTGTTGTCTTTAGAGTGTTGTTTTTAATGCTTTAATAGTGTGAAGCACTTTGTGTTACATGGCTTTGTATGAAAAAAATGATTGATTGATGTTCACGTTCACTACATATTCAGTTTTTTGGTCTTATTCTGAAAACTAGAATATTATTACTATAGTGTTTACATGGCTAATTATCAATGCACTAATATGTATGTTTATATGCAGCCTTGCATACTCCACTTAACATGACCCACCCCATAAGCATGTTCTAACATGACCCACCCCATAAGCATGTTCTACAGCTATGCTCTGCGGTTCTTAACATGTTCCAGCGGCTGGAGCATCTTGTGTGCATACAAACAGAACAGGGTGAACATGCAAGATGCCGTGTCGTAAATCGTAAACGTCAGTAAGAAGTTGCTTATCTGCGGTACAGCAGATGGTGGTGTGACTTGGCAGCACACGTGTGTACGTGCCTGTGTGTGTGTATGAGCATGCGTGTGTGTATGTGCGTGTATATGTTTATGTGTGTGTATGTGTAAATGTGGTGTATATGTGTGTGTGTGTGCGTGTATATTTGCGTGTGTGCGTGTGTGTGTGTGTGCGTGCGGGCGTGTGAGAGAGACTTGCAGACCAGGGAAAGGTACTGTAGGAGAATACAGACAGAAAGAAGCACAT
>JAODLL010001836.1:0-12847 GCA_026546735.1 Forbesichthys agassizii
ATATGTGAGGGGTGTTCTCATTTTTGTGAGAGAGTGTCTATATACTGTATATATATATATATATATATATATATATATATATATAAAATCAGAGAGGCTTAATGAGTTGTCAGTATGCTGAGTCACATTTGAGTTAATAATTATATTACAGTTCTGATTCTAAGTTTCTTGCTCACAACCCTTTCAAACAGAGGAAAGTGGGAGACTATTAGAATGAATTACATAGTTTAGGACATACTAGCTCAACAGAGACAAAAAATAAAGATTAATTGGTTTCCTTCACACCACTGGTTCTCTCTTCATCTGAAAATATGAATATGCTATGCAAATGTTGATGTAGCACTGAATGCAAGACACAAACACCATCCCTCTCCTTCAACTCTAGTACTACTATAATTCTGCCTTCACATGCATGGGGGAGGTTCCTGATTCCCTACTGTACCTGTGAAGTCAGAATTCTAACTATGTGTTAATGCTTGTTGTCTAAACTATATTAAATTAAAGCACAATGTTCTTTCTTTGTAATGTACACGTTAGAATTTATTATTAACTTTTATCCCGGAGGCGGAGGTGAAGTTCACCTACTCTGGAACTCAGGTATCAACATTTTTTATGAATTTCCCCACTCAGACTTAAAAGCAGGATCAGTCATTCTCAAGAACGCTTGATAACTTTGATCTCAAATCAAAACTATCGCTCCGCGGTCTGCCAATTATTTTCAGTCTCAGATTCCACCAAACAATCACATCGACACACTGTTCCTGATGCACATAGCTAGAACTGCCACTAGTGATTCCCCTTCTATTATGAGTGATCACCTACACCTGTTGACCAGTCATTCCTGCTCATTCCTGCTCAACTGCAGACAATCACATCACGATCTAGACATGTATTTATAAGCACTATTCTCCCTCTAGCATTTTGCACAGCTCCAGCTGTTGGAGTCAAGATCTGGTTGGCATCACTGTCTAGCCCCAGTCTGTAGGTTGCCTGCCATCTGTTGAACTGCCTTGTTACCGGCTGTAACATCCAGCCAGCTAGTCTTGACCCGTCTGTGTTTTCCATGTGTTCAGTGTTTCCCTATATCCAGTGTGACTGGCTGGGTTATTGTCTTCACATGTTCTCCCCTGTACGTACAGTATATTAGTCTAGCCCTCTTGTACCTCTGCCTTGTTGTATACTTCTGTTACCAAACCCTGCTTGCACTTCGACCACGATATCAGTAAACTGCCGTACTGTGATATACTGTACTCATATCTTAGCCCTCCCTGCACATGGATGGATGCTACAGTACAGTACATTACACTGACATGCACTGTACCTCTCTGCCTGACCGTTGGATTTATAAACCATGGTCTGCATATTTGGTTTTTGCCTCTGCCCAGTGGTTCATTGTGGCATTTAAACCTAGATACTTCTTGCTGAGTCCTCTCTACAGTGCCTGATGAATTAATATAATGTTGAAATATGATTGCGGTTTGAAGTTCCGGTGACGTGAACTGAGTTGGTTTGCATTAGTGTAAAGGCTAGATTAGGCCTAATATGACTGTCATTTTTCAATTTGACAGGTGTATTTATTTGGGCTACTGTAAATATTCCTAGAATCAAAACCTAAAAATAAAAATTTGCAGGTTTTAAGTAACTATAGTCGAGTATAAAGTCATGACATGGGCTTATTTTAACAAAACACATTTTAAGGAATTATTAAAGTGTAAGTGTGAGCTGTAGATTGAGTAGTCAGGCTCAGAGCTGGGGTACAGCTACACTTTAAGGAACACAAGATGAAAGTCAACACTGGGTTTGGGATGGAAAAAACAACAAAGGTTCTGTTTGTAACCACCTTCAATGTTCTTTACCTATTTTACCTATCATCAATGTGCTTTGGTGATAGAACATGTTTCAACACAATAGTACTATATGTCATGGTATTATGTTACAGTCTGTTATGCATCACCTCGCACCACTACACTGCTGAATATCACATGGTGCAATTCACACTAAAAGTATCCTTGTTGTTTCCATTTGAATACTTTATTGATTTAATATGCCATTCTTACAATGCAATGCCCTAGCAGTTTTGACTATGAATGCTATCTGTTTTACAGTACATTAAGTATACACAACACACTTGAAACATGATTTCAACACCTATAATGGAATGGAATTGTACACACACACAAACATACTTTAGATATGCTATCATATAGCACTTCCACACCTTAATTAAATATGGGCTGAATACAGATCTAAATACAGACGTGTTTCTCTGCCCTGACCAAACCAGCTCCACCCATACCATCTGACACCAATACATCTACTAGAGGTTACATAACTCATATACAGTATGTGTGTAGTGGCATTAGAATGTATATTGGCATGGTATGTCATTCTGTAAACATGCTACATGTGAATACGTTTTGTATCAGGTCCCAATGTAAAACCTGGGCTGAGAGGGACTATGTTCAGCAAAAGCTGTGCTAACCTTCTGTCTGAATACGCACGATAGCTGCAATGTATCAGGCCTGCACAACACAACAGTGTATTTTACTTTAAACTAAACAATGCAAAAATTAACTAATTAATTTCATCAATAAGTCTTTGTCCTCTGGAAATGAAGACTTGAGCGTACAGTTTACAATTCCCCACAATCAGATGTAAACAAATATTAAGCTATCGGAGCTCAATTGAAAAATAAGTATGTTAAATGACCAACATGGCGAGACTGTGACTCCATTACAGTGAATTGGCTTCTCATTCAATTGGACTAGAGAACTCAAGAACAGTACATACAGTATATTGAGATGTTAGAAGCTACCCTATTGTAGACTTAGCTGACAACAAGTCTAACTGACAACAAATCCTTATCTATAACATGCTGAACACAGAGACACAGGATGAACCAACCTTAGGTGTACACTGAGAAAATGCTCTTAAATTGTATTAAACTCTGATATTAACAGGGTCTATTTAATGTCAATACTTGGATATATAAAGTGAACACACATTACAACATTTCATTAAAACATAGCAGCTGTTCAACCAGCATGTTGAAACCCCAGACATTACTGCTGCAATATTGTCCATACACTGTAGTTTCCCTCAGAGAAGCTTCATTTGGAATTAGTTAAGCAAGGCCACACCTCCGAACCTTCTAATTCACCATCTACACTGTTTGTATGCCTGGAATAAATACACAGGCTGCAGGGGTGAATGAGCCCTGTACTGTAGACTGTGTGACCACACACACACACACAAATGTCTAGTAAATAAGATTACCATATGGGCTCTGTTAGGTCTCGAGGGGGTGAAGGAGTCAAGCCTATCTGGAAGTGTGATCGGGTATGGTGTGTTGTTGTATACACATCTCTTGTATTGCTAATGTCAGTCTCGTTTAGCACTGCTTTAACAAGATGCTGAACAGCTGAACGCTATTTCTCTGGAGGCAGAGACATTGTGTGCCGATGTAATATCATTTTGTAATAAAGTAATAGTATCAATTTTTTATATTATAATCTGATGGACAGATAATAGAAAGAAAACAATGGCTAAAAGTAATCTGACCTTGTCTGTATTCAAATATTATCTTAGTTTTTTTTATTTAATTCTGGGCACATATTGTCTCTCCTGAAGACACACAGACGGTGTGTCTACAGTACAGTATGTGTGTATGAATGTGTTCTTACCGTTGACACAGATCTCGAAAGGTGAGCAGAGCTCATTTTCAAACAGACAGCCTGTAGGAGAGAAAGACAACTAAATGAATAAGGTGATCAATTTGACTCACAACACTGGACAGACTGATTTATAATCAGCTAATGATTCAAATGCTTTACTATCTTAAAAGATACACTCCGTGATTGCATAAGCACCCACAGAACCCCCAAGCTGCCACTAAGCACTCATGGGATGTTCCGAACCAAAACAATGCTTCTCTTATTTGCCTTCAACCAGACTCAAAATGCAAGACTGCATCGCTTAACACATTCATAAACATTCATAAGGGAGTGTGGGATTTAATGTCTTGCTCAAGGACACTGTGGCAGCATGTGTTGAGGGAGGCTTGGGGCGCATGGCTGCCAATTTACAACGTCCAAGATCTTACTGTGTCTGTGCAGCATTACATAAATGCTTGCTGTTAGCCTGAGTTAACACAGGGAGGGTTAGAGAACACACGGTCAGATGCAGTGATCCATCATGCGCACACACCGGCTTCTTTTGGGAGGTACTGTAAGGAGAGGGCCTATTATAACCCCCCTTCCCCTCTATCTCATACTCTGAATCTACTAAATCTAGAGCAGGTGCAATGATTTGGAAGGCTCTGTGTGTGCGCGTGTGTGTGTGTGAGATGGTGTGGTTGGGAGGGAAAGAACATTGTTTCACCTGGGGCGGGTCACACAAGCACACACACGGTAGGTCTCATCCATAAAGTTTGGCAAAGGAGAAAAAATGTGGCCTTTGTCCTCTCTTAAGAGTATCATGCTTGTATCTTCCCATGCACAGGCACACGCACACACTTGGTGCATACAAATATTGGAATGACTATTAAATTCTGTTGCTACTCGACTGGATTGTATTGTTTTGGAAACTGGCAGACCTATATGCTAACAAAACAATGGCTCCATCTGTGTCTCCTACGCTAGTCTCTTAGGCAGCGTATCCACGTCCTGTGTGAATGGGGTGTTGACATTGAAAACTGGAAAGTTTCATAACAATGAATCATGCTTGAGGGGGTGGAGAGTACTGCGGTGGTGACTTGTCACTGCAACAATAGTGGAAGGGCAGGAGGGAGGTCTATGTGTTTTGTGGCGGAGTTGTCATGAGGTTCTGGACAGAGGAGACCATTTGTGTGTGTCCTGTAGACACGACAGTCTAGAGGTGGGTCAGACCAGGACGTTGTCTAGCCTGTATACGGGCTGCAGGCTGGTTGTCTTGGCCTGCTGGATGATGGAGCAGTGTGCTTGTGCTAATGATTATTTGGCACACAGACACACATGATCTTACTAATAATTAATAATTACAAATTCATTCATATTATATTTTCCAACAAGCACACGTGTGTCTTACTATAAAATTACTAATACATTTTTTTTGCTACACACACACACAAAACACTTCAAGAAATAAGCAGTTTAACAGAGAGCAGGATTTAAACAGTCAAACAATGGGATGCTGTCTCCATGGTAAAGGCTGGTTGTCACCTTATGTGTAAATCAGAACCCTGCCCAAACATGAAAGAAGAATGGTAATAACTGACCTTGTAGGAGATAGTTGTGGTCTCTGAAAGTGTATTCAGTTTATTTTTAAAAAGGTATAATATCCAAAATGATTAAACATGTATCACTGGGGAAAACCTTTACGATTGTTATTGAAATGTTCTTTTTTGTAGATAGACATTATTACTCCAATTCTGTGGCATAAAACTAAACTAAGACGTTATTAGTAAACATTTTATTCAAAGTGACTCCCCCACACAACCAACAACACCTGATCCATGTATTTATTATGTAGGATCTCTTCATATATTTGAAGAGATCCTATTAATTGCACCCAGGACATTTACTAAAAAGTTATTTGTGTGTTTGATAGACAAGTCTGTGTCTCCATCTCAGCAATAACAGATACCCAAAATGCATATTTTTATATTACAGTGAGAATATTGGGAATAAAGAGAAAGGCTATTATTCCAGCAGTGTTTGGTCCGCAACATGACACGAGCAGCACAAATAATATATGTAAACCCAGAAATAGAATGATTTTTGAATCATAACTGAGGGTGTTACTGTCAACAGTCTGAGTCAGAGACCCTGAACTTCCCATCGTTCTATAATGACATTATCTCCATCACAGTCTCTTCACAGTTCAGCAGGAATGTTTCTATGACAATAGCATTTGAAGTAACAGCTTTTGACTCTGGTTACATTGATAATATTCAGCCATCTGCAGGGTTGATGAAATAGAATAACTCTATTGTCCTACAGATTATCAAAAGGCTTGTCTAATTGGCCCTGTGTGTGTACGTGTGTGTGTGTGTGTGTGTGTGTGTATTTGCAGGCTTGAACGTAGAGTAATGCTGGAGAAAGACCATCCAAAAAAATACATCTCCCTATGCATCCACAGAAGCACTGAAGCTACAGTGCACACGCAATGGACACACAATGCCAAGACTGGTCTGCACTACTATGCTTGTTTTCCATTTAAAGAGTCAGAATTGTGTATGAACAAATTTTCATTCACAGCACACATGGACAGCTAGTGCTCAATTGGCAAAACATTTACTTGATTAGATTTGCTTATGATAACTTTTATTTGTAAAACAAAAGTTGCAAAACGTTGAACCTCCTACAACGTACTACACAAAATAACAGTACGTTTTGTCAAATGTAAATATCAAGTTTCTTTGATACATTTATTTTAAAATGTTAGAGTTAAAGTGTTTACATGTCATCAGTTTTAACTGATGACATGTAGACTCTAAAGTAATTTCCAGACCATAAAATCTTAATTTTTTCATAAAAATATAAATGAACAGTGTCTAAGTATTTAGTTTACAGCTCAAAAAACAAAATGTTGGGTGCAGTTACACTTTAAATGTTGATCTTACAGCAGTGTATTCTGTAGCCTACAGACTCAACCCTGTCTTGACTCATCTAATCATCTTGAATTAGATGTGTTAAAACACATTGCCATGGCTACAGACACAGCGGTAGTAGAGAGGGTGACCTTCTCCAAGTTAATCATTTGGTGACCTCGTCTCCATGGAGGAGCTGGGGAACACTGGAATGCTCCCAGTAGCAGGAGGTTGGTCAGGTGTCAGGTAGCATCATCGTGCTATGACACTAGTGCTTAGAACCCTTCAGCCTGCTTGTTGTGGTTCAGCAAAGTGCACATCATAAACACCATGCAAGTTGTCAAACATTGGCAGATAATTATTGTGTTTGCCATTGTGCATAATTCACGCTGGCGCGCACGCGTACGCACATACCATATCTTCTAAGATAATGGCTACCACAGTCAAGTTAAACATCAGATGCCTTCATTAATGAGGCAGATTAAATCAATGCAATACCTGATTATGGAAATTAATTGGGTGGGTATTTATAGTGGATTAAAATAACTAACTACCTGGAGGAAAAGTAGGCATGTATTTTGTCTGTGTTTTTAACTAATTTGACATATCTCACTCACTGTAATTAAAACAACTGATTAGATAACGTGATGTCTCCACAACCATTTGATTGCAGTAGTTGTATGGCTACATGCCTCCTCCTTATGTAACCTGACGGCCTGCACACTACTGGTTAGGCTACTTTGTTATTAAATGCGATAAAACCTGATTGTTGTGTGGAGTTGAATTATTATGACTATTAGTTAAAGGTACATGTTTTAAAGCAACTATTCTTTTAACACAAAAAATGCATCTTGACGTCACCCCGGCACTGCTCAGCGTTCATCACAAAGTATGTAGTCTAGGCTACGTCAAAATCAATAATACAATATCCTATAGGCTAATATTTCTAGAGTATTCTGGGAAGATATTGATACCACAGATTCCCCGCCATTATTGTCAATGTCCAATGAATGCAACAGGAATAAAAACATGTTTGGGATATACATATGGGCTATGATCAGGTTAATTGATTAAGAATGCGTATCAATGACGGCTGTTGCTTTACTACGCGCTGAGAGCCCAGGGTTTGCAATCAGGTGTAAATCAATAAAATAAACAAAGTTTATTATGTTAATTAAAGGATAATATCCGATTTTTGTCCATGACGTAGGCTACAGTATAGCCTAACTAGTAGGCATATCATTTAGGCCTATTGTATGCCATATATGTCCATGGCTATAGGCCTAACTACCTACCGTTGATCTACGTGCTATAGTTATTACATCTAGAAACGTATAGCATATCTTAGAAAAATTATTTCTGATGCTCATAGAGGCTACTTCTACTCACCGATCCTTCTGTCCGCGGAGGCACAATCCAGACAAACCAGCAACACGAGGATAAACGGGAACCAATCCATAATAGCCTAGCCTACTCCTTCTCCTCCACGCTCTAACATGCCATTTCTGCTAGCGAGCGAGCGAGCAAGACTGAGAAAGAATGAGATAGGGACACAGATAGACTGAGAGACACGTCTGTCAGGGCGTTCCTGCTTCAGCACTAGGGACAGCACACTCATCTCCCCACCCACAAACACCGCCCTCGTCTTCAATTCCCTTTACCCACTTTCTCCTCTGACGTCAAGAAAGCGCACATGCAGTCCGCGCGCGTTGTCGAGAGCGCGCTCAGACGTCAGTGCTAAAAACGTCCGGTTTTAGGTTTTACCGAAGTAGCTTTTTCCAAAAATGCATTCTTGTTTCTAAATGACCATCTGCGTGTTCGTTTTACACTTTGACATTAATCAAGTTGCAATCAAAATGGTTCAGTCTCACACACCCAATCTGTGGGGGCACGCACACACGTACACACACACAAAACAGCACTAATTGCTGTCTCCACCAGAGTGCTTAGACATTGATATGAGCATAATGAGCTGGAGGAGTAAAGGAAGTGCCTGTCAGTCTGCTCATGCATGGTGTTTGGGAGTGGTCCGGTTCCAAACAATATTTTTGTCATTTAGTTATCAGCAATAAGAGGATTTTCAGTCTTCTAGTCTACCATCAGTTTTTTTTAAACCAATTTCAATGTAGACCACAATACATTCAGACAAAATAAATTGTATAGAATTATTAACATTAAAAAAAAAAAAAAGTTTAAATCAACAATTATCCTAATATAAGCTGTAGTTTGCATTTTAATTGCATTCGTTTGTTTATGGGCCATTTTACAAAAACGATAACCAGACTGGTGCACCAAGCCATTTTTCTTAGTGGTAGGCTTCATATTAATTTAGGCTATTCTACAGAATATCCTCATATTGTATAATTAAGATTTTAAGTAACATTTATGATTCTGATATGATAAAAATAAAATAAGCCAATATTGTTGCTTCACCTAGGCTTAGATAAATTCTGATAAACATTAAAAAATACATTTGTTTTTATTTATTATAACATATACAATCCAAACTCAGGTTTCAGGCTGGGTGTCCTTAAAAGCTCTTTAATCATATAAAACACATTAAAGAAGACAATCTCAAACATCAGTATTAGTTGGTACACGGTCATATTTAAGGCACAAGATAAAATAAATCAAACATTAATTAACCGTCTCTGGTTGAATGCAGCTCTCACTGCAATGGCTGAAATTAAATTAAAAATAATACAATGTAATAGATGTTGTTAAACACAATTAAAGGTTTCAGATACGTCCAGACATTACATCTGATGTATTTTCTTCTCTCTAGTGGTGAACTGACATAACTACATATTTTGTTGGCATGGTTGTATAGGGATATTTCATCACAGCAAAAATATAAACCTGTGAATTGTATTGACAGTTAACCTATAAATGCAGTAAATATTCCTTAATTATAGCAGAAGACAAATTATGAAATTGATTCTCCGAGTTTCACTTTGTTTTAGAAGGACAGCACAAGCAATAACATTATACTGTATGTCTGCATGTGTGTGTGCATCAGATATGTATTTGCAGGCATAACTTAAAGCCACCATTGTGAATCCCATTAGCATCATTTGAAATCATTAACTATCTATCTATATGTACATTCATACATGTATATTTATTTATTTATATAATTCATTATTTTGCTGAAAGTGCAGCTCAAGTTATAAAGCAAGTTTAATATATATATATATATATATATATATATATATATATATATATATACACACACACACACATCTATTGAGTAAGGTGTCAGAAACTTTTACATTTACCTGTACATATACATAGTAGTGTTACTAAAACATAATATGGATATGGCTGAAAATATGTACATACATGTGAATAACACAAGTGTGTGCGGTCATCTAGACAAAGAAAATTATACTACTGAGTGCAAGATTTAAGACTTTAAGACAGACAAATTGTTTTCTCAATGTCAACATTAGAAACAAGATATTAGGTTTTAAACTGAAACAAAATGTCCAATTTAACAACTTATTCTAATTTTCAATAATAAAAAAAAATTAAAATGTATTTTAAAAAACAACAAAGACTGATGTGTAATTATTACATTGGCAAAAAATAACTAAATACCGTACATGTACGTCTGTTGAAACTGCTGTACCGGAGAGAGAGAAATACGGAGACAGGTCAGGGCGTTGCTTCTTCAGCACTATACAGACAGCATATAGTGCTGTAAGTAAGAGTCTCATCTGTTATCACATCTTTCAACACTTGTTATAAGATGAAATCTCATGTCAAGATGGACAAGATGGATTTTCCAGCCATGAATTAAAGCATGCAACTACAAAGCATAGCCATTTCTGAACATCCTAGTGTATACCAACAGATAACACAGAATGATATGTGCAAACATACATGTATTTGGTATAAAAATAACCAGTAATATTTAGGTTCTCTCATGGCTTATTTAAGTCCATTATAAAGAATATTCTAAATGTAACTATTGCAACAATTATGGATTTGTGTTATCAAATCTGCTTAAATCTACATTTGTAATTTACATTTTCTAGTTTTGCTCCTACATTAGTACGGTCCATTGTGTACTTTAAAAGGTAAACACAAGTTTAAATCACATCAAATATATTGTTTAGTGTGCTATTAAAACAAAGTAGCACAAGCTTTATTTTATATTATAATTAATTAATTAATGTTATTATTGAACATTTGATTGGAGTGGAATTTTCTTCAGGTCAAATAACCATATAAAAAGAGATTAGAATAAAGGCCATATAAATATTAAACATTGCCAAAAACCCACTTGGTCGATACATGCATTTGTTTCTTTGGTGTTGTGGTGTGTTGCTATTTGCTGTTCATGTTCATGTTAAAATCAGCAGATAATTCTCCATAATAGGAAGTCATCTGAGATTGTAGCTTTTTCTTTGTTAAAAAAATACACATGGTCTGTTGACGAAGGAAAGAACACACAGAATAGTTTGTCTCTCTTCACCATTGTCCATATTTACACCTTGTACACCACTGATACTGGAAAATGCTCAACATAAAATAAAATAAAAATGTCTTTACAATAATTAACTACTATAAATATGTAATTTACACCCTCCCTTATTGGTTCATATTCATTTACAGTATTCATTACTGTTTGGATGAGTTTTCAATTTGACCTATTGCCCTAGCCTATATCCTTTTATAAAATAGCATGAATAGGTGACCTTGAGTATATTTTGTATATAGATAAGATTCAGCATAATAATTGTTGCGAGGCAGACATTTACATCATTAACAATACTTCTGAAAGGTTGCAGCAACTGTTCCTGTCTCACCTGCGAAGGACCTTTAGAAGCAACATGTTCAACTGATTAAAGTCATTAAGAATGCTCTGGTGCGTCAGGAAACACCAGGAACACGACCAGGAAGCAGCTTTTCACAGAGTGCACTTACAGATGACAGGACATAGAGGCCGCCACTCGCTCAGATCTGGGACTGGGCACCAGCCATGTGATGTCTTAAAGGGGAAGGTGGAGCTGCGACTGATGTGGTCTGAATGAACACACCTGAGCCCAATGAGGATGGCAGACTACAGCTGGTGAGGCTTGCTCATGCCACCGTCAGTTAACTCGTACCTGGAGAACGAGGAACATCATCAGAACTTCACGTAGATACAGTGAGCTACACACTAGTACTAATAATACATTGTGTCTGTGATTCCTCCTTGAGAGATTCTTACCACTGAGTCCAGCCCTTCGTGATGTCCTCATTGGTCAAATCTACCAACACCTGGAACAACAGAGAGACAGTTGGAGGAGAGGAGAGGGAGGTGCCAGTGAACAGAAAGAGGGAGAAGGCATGTACCTTTCCCAGAAGCCCTTTGTGCTTGGAGAGCAGGCCTCCTCCGTTCTTCACCGCTACGTCTAGAGTTCTCCTGTGGAGCTCCACTATCGACACACTGAACTCAAACCTGATGAAAGAGAATGTATTACCAAAATACACTTACACTTACTTACTTTACAACAACAAACGATCCTACTGATGTGTGTGTGTTCAACTAGTCCGACGTGCGCATCGTAATATAACCAGCACATATGCATTTAAACAACCATTAATTTAGCAGCTTGGATTTCAGAAATAATGCATTTTAATGCATGCCCACTTGATTGGTTGACTTCAGGCTAGTGCGGCCCTACTGTATGTCTTGATGATATCTTTGGGACGTGTTGAGAAGCTTGTGGAACCCCCATAATGCCAGTGATTAGCTTTTCTTCCTGTTGCACTGGTTGTTTCTACTGGACGCACGTGGATGTCGTCAGATAAAGCGCAACCTATCTGCACGTATGTGCGGACATGCTTCTGCGCGTGCGAGCCAGCACGTGCACACACACGCGTAATTCCAGTCTGAGAGGCCTGCTGTAGCCCTGCTGGCTGGGGACTCACGTCTGGTCGTAGACGGGGTTCAGGTTCTTCTTGAGCGTGGGAGTTTTCCTGCGCCCGGAACGTCGTTTGTCAGGAAGCAGATAGAGACGAACATACGGGTCTGAGCCGAGGTCCTTGAGCGCTATCAGGTTTCTGAAGAAATATCAAGTTTTTATCATTCATGTTGTTTTATTTGTATGGGAGGGCAGTAGGTGCCCAGATATCACACCACTCTCATGTTTCACAACATACAGTATTTCACTTACAGAAAAGGTATCCGAGGTGATGAATAACACCTGCCGAGTGTGTGTGTGTGTGTGTGTGTGTGTGTGTGTGTGTGTGTGTGTGTGTGTGTGTGTGTGTGTGTGTGTGTGTGAG
>JAODLL010001837.1:0-12847 GCA_026546735.1 Forbesichthys agassizii
ATATATATATATATATATATATATATATATATATATATATCACGGTATTACTCTAAGAACTAAACTATTTACCCTAATAAACATAATTAGAATGTGTAAGTGACTACCCACTGGACACACTAGGCCTTGCAATAAGAAACATCGATGCCAATCTAGTGTCACTGAGCCAAATAGCATAACGAACGCAGGTATTTTCTTAACCGGCAGGGGAAATAACATTGAGCGGACAGGGTAACTGAAATTACAACGTAACTTTAAATCTCTTACCATTATTAAAAATATACACATAGACATTTTCTGAGTCAAAACCACTGAATTTACTGTGACCATTTTTAAGGTCCGCAGAAGAAGAAATCTGATTGTAAGTGCTCAATGCAATCACTGAATTAGAGTAATAGTGGCTAATGGTTACAGGGTATGAACAAAATACACTGCCCCATGAAGACTTGTTGGGCTTTATTTTCTCTTTGTGTTATTCCTAATTATATTCATCATGAAGCAAACTGAACAAGTAAATGCCAAATTGCGTTTCTATGCTGGTACTGTACTATATGAAACATAAACTTACACCAATAAAATATTTTGTATGCTATACTGATTCAATTAAAATGTATTGTGAAAATCATGTTCATGAGTAGCTATTCTCAAGATCACATTTTAAACATTGAACATCATTTATAAAATGTATCATATAATTCTAAAGCAGAGGTCTTCAACCAGAGGTCCGGGACCCTTAGGGGGTCCTCAGAGGTACTGCAGGGGGTCCTCCAAAATATTTGATCTAAACATTTTAATTTCAGAAAATGTACATAGGCTATACAACCTATGCTTTAAACATATACACATATAAATCTGTAAATTATTATTTTAATTGACTAAGTAACTTACATTTTTACCATGGCACTATAAGCACTATGGTGCCGCATACACACTATTTTATACAATATGTGAGAGGGGGTCCCTATGTCATGTTTCTATCAGGTTTTTATCAGCTAAGGCAGGCACGGGCAAAGTCAAGCCTTGGGGCTGGATGGGGGCGGCCCTTTGAAACATTCGAGCCAGCCCGCCCGTTACATCAAACATTTGTAAAATTAATTTTTAAAAATTAAAATACAATGACTTGGCGAGCTCTGCAAAATGTTACTTTATTTACTGCTGCGTAAAAACAAAACGTAGTTAAAGAAGTGAACCGTTACTTTTGATTATGAAAATTGTGTTGCATAGGAATAGCCTAAATATGCAAGTTAAAAGTTAGCTGTTGTGTTTTTTACTTTGAAATGTTTTAGCATGTTTTTTAACAAAGTAATGTGGCCCGCGAAGTTCTCTGACATTTTCAATGTGAAGTGAAAATGATTGCCCACCCCTGAGCTAAGGGTTCCTTGGCCCAAATTTTTTTGAAGACCTCTGTTTTAAAGTAAAGGCGATTATATACTATTTAACCACTAGATGGCAATATGTTCATATGGGTTGTGTAGTGATTACGAGGCAGACAGGGACAGAGCCCATGCAACAAAGCAGGTAAGCTATACGGGTATGGAATGCTATTATCATAAATACACGGACAGTCATTCACGCACAGATGCTGTACTCACAGTATGCCTGACTGCCTTCGAGACAATATTTACGGCAACATAATTGTTGGCAGAAATCTGAATGAACATACTCGAATTGTTTCTGTAGTGTGGAACACTCATACCTGCGGGGTAGATAGCTTGTATGTAGGCTAAACACAAAAACGACTAAAGAATGGCTGAAAATCAATTGATTTGTGATATGATTCATTAGTCTGAGTTTATGTGACAAACAGCAATGAGAACTCAGGAGGGTAGAATGAGTCATCGTTTAGAATCATGAAACGGATTAAATAACTTGTAAATAAACTTTTTTCTTTTCTTTTAACTGCTCAATAAATTCTAATAAAAGTGCAAAATGTGAAATATGAATCAAGAACATAGTAATCAAGACTAACATTAAGAGGGATGAATTAAGACGGGCCTGAAAGAGGTATTCTTCCAGGTAGCCTAGTCTCTGAATACATTTGCATGTTATTGAATTTGCAAAGCAAATGAGGCTAGATACTGTTGACTGATGTATGAAGTAGCCTAATCCTTCTCCATGTGACTGGTTAAATATTCTTTAGATAATATGATATACCTGCTAGGTTTTCCATTTTCCATTAAATATCTTCCTGTCTCATAGGCTATGCCTTCTAAGTCTGGGATTTATTAAGCTTTTTTAAATTGTATACAGCACATAGGCCTACCTGCTAAATGTGTCTGTACTAGGGCTTATTTAAATGGACTGCATTTGTTTATGTAGGCCTATGATAGCGCAGGATCATTACATTTTGAGTTGAGAAGTGTTATTTGGGGCTTCAATCTTTTCATCAACAGTCCATGTCACTGTGCGTCACCCCCCAACACACACACACACACACACACGGACACATGCGCACGCACACATGCACACATTTCACTTCAGTCATTCAGCGTTCATCTAGCATGTGTCACTGTAAATATTGACACACCAAACAAAGCCCCCCTCCCCCACCCCCCAATGACAGCAACCCCTCCACTCCCAGTGTAAAAACACAGCATCCGTAAGGCTGTGTTTTCAAATCTCCTCTCCGTGAGGAGATAAAGATCTGTCTTTGACTGCAAACTCTTTATGGAAACCTTTTTTTTTTGTTTTCTTTTCATCAATAAACTTAAACTGTGAGAAAATTCCCCCATGAAACACAAACTGCTCATGTACTTTGCATGTTAGGCTGAATAAACCCCAGGTGTTGAAGGCTTAGCAGGGCCTAAAGCCAAAAGTGTCAGGTAAACTCTGCCATCTGGGGAAGTGTTCGTCTAAAATAAAGCGTCAGCAGTGTGTTCGTATATGAAAACTGACAATTGAAACTCTTCTGTGGATGTCTCCCAGTCTGACCTCGTGTGTGTGTGTGTGTGTGCTCTGACATGGAAGGTGAAGAAACTTATGTCCTCAGCTCGTTCACAGTCACTCTCGACAGTTTATTGGTTTATCTCTTTCCTTCCTAGCAACTTGTATATTCTCAAGAAAATAAAAAAAGTAATCGCTATAACACCCCATTTCTGGTGTAGTATTTGACTCATCTCTCTTTTATCACGTTTTTGTATTCTGTCTTCCGCACAAACACGACACTCTTTTTCTTAAACTGTTGGACAAACTGTAGGACATACTATATTAGGACCAAACACACACATGCATATACACATGTGTGTTCTTGTAGGCTTGTTTGTGTTTTTGTTGAGTTTGTATCAGTTTGTCAAGTAGGTGGTTTCCAGTCAGTGTGTGTTGATGCACCACACTGGGTTCTGGAATGAGTCGGACCAAGAGCTCCGGGGAAAGAAAGGGTTAATCTTTTTTGCAGTATGTAAATCTCTGACACATAGAGTAACTCCTACACATACATGGATGGCTATGCTGTGCTGTACACTGTGCACTGTTTACATCGTTCCAATCAAAAAGCAGGTTCTGTGTATGAGTGAGAGAGAAAGACATATCTCTTATCTGTGAGTACTTTATAAGCCCATATCAAGTGCTGTAATTTTGACCCAATGATTTACAATCCAAAGGCAATAGCACACCTGTACCGATTCACCTGCCCCATCACTGGTATGTGTCTGTGTGCGTGCGTGCTTGTTTGTAAAGGTGAGCGTAGGCCTACAGTTATAACACATCCACTAATCTGTGTAGGTATTTGTGTGCAGTGTGATTTGGGCACGTTTTAAGTCCATGCTCATGCATGACTGTTTTGACTGATTAAGAGCTCACAACAATTTGCATAAGGCAGATAATGGAAGTCTATATTCCATTACGAGTCGTTGGTGGTTGTATTGGTTGGTCTGCTAATTGTATTTCTAATCTACTATTAAAGCAGATATGTTAACTTGGATACGACGTCTCCTAATTTATCCTCATCAAACGAACACGTAGGAACTGGGTGAGGAGACACCACCCATATTCCAACACATTTTATGTAACCGTGTGTTAGATTAGAAAAATATATTTTACAGGCAACAAGTTAAGGCCTTCCCATGACCTCTGCCTGGACAGCGCAGGCTCAAAGCTTTAAGACATTGTGCTTGAAGACAGTCTGTGACATTAGCATTTACTGATTTATGGAAGAAGGCCCATAGAGCATTAGCACATAAGCAGTAAATCTTTTACGGTAAAATTATGTCACAGTAAATAAGTTGTTGGCCTTGGAGGATGTTATGTCACAACATCACATAATATTATTTTAGTTAATTAAATAAGAGGCTGTATGGGCTAAGATGACCAGGAGGCCTACATCATTTCTATATTCACCACTTATTTTATTATGAACAAGTGGTAAACACTTTGACAGCTATTGCTTGTAGCTTGTACAGTGGTTTTACCCCCACTATGTCCACATTTGCAACGCTAATCTCTGTATTCATTCACATTGTCCTGTATATTCTGTATTCCCTAACTCCTTTGTTGTAAATCATATTTAAATGCCCTGCTTAAACCCACATAGTGATAACAGGAGCTTCATTAAAACTGTGCATACCCTTGTTTTTTACCAATATGGTCTAACCTGCTCATCCGGTCTGACTGGCTCATATTCATTAGTCATTCATAGTGCTAGCAATGTAACAATAATAGGGGTTCAGTAATATTGTTGCAGATGTCCACACAGTTGTTTGTTTTTGTTATTCAACACTTGTCTGTGTGTATTTATGTTGTGGAATCTGGAGCTGCTTCAAATGTTGTTATTATGAAACAGATTTTATAGTTAGTCCCTGTATTGTATAGTTATTTATTGTAGGTTAAAGTTGATAGTCAGGAAAAACTGGAAAATGTAGGCCTACATACTAAGCCTGGAGCAAAATAAAATGTTTGATGTATTCATGTGTGAAAATATGGACTTCACTCGTCTAGACCTGAGAAATTACATAATCTCTAATCGATTACCGACACTCACTGTCGATAGTGTGTGCAGATAAGCACGATGGTTTAGCATTGTTAAAGGAACTGGTCTTTCAGTGCAGGACCGGTAGTGTTGACTGCTGAGAAGATAACACGTTCCATTTGTTTTTGACTGGCTTTGTGTACGTGCGCATGTGTGTACGTGCTCGTGTGTGTACGCACGCTGCTAATGCACGTTAATAGACACAAGATCCGCTTTGCTCCCCTGCACCTGCTCCCGTCTAAGTGAACGCCATGTTTCTTGGAAGTGGCACGGCGTTCTCTTATCCAAGGGGAATTCTGGTCAAGTTTACCCTGCGTATCTCCACTCCCACTCTTACACACATCTCATTTGACTGGCAAATATCTATGCAAATGTCAGGCTCCAGAGTGGTGGTTGAGCTACACTAGCTGGGGTGACCGTACATGCAGCCGCGCGCAGCATACACTAGATTGCGTGTGTGTGCGCCTGTATGGGTGATGAATTCACATGCACCCATTCCCGGGTCTAATGGGGGCCCTTTTATTTGTCAGGAAAATGTAGTCAGAAGTTTGCATACAAGATTGGATAACGTGGGATTTCAAATGAATACCAGTTTGTGAGTGTGTGTGTGTTTCTTTTAAGGTCTGTGCTTTTTGTTCCATACTAGATTACAAAAGTGAGTGACACATAGAGAAATAGGTTTTCCCTGGTTTCCCCTTTCTAATTGCAACATCTGTGTGTGTGTGTGTGTGTGTGTGGTTCGGGGGGAGGGGGGGTGTGTGCTGCGTATTCATTGTCCATTCATATGCACAGTGTGGTGGTAGTGTTGGTAAGACCTCTGAGGAAGTTGTCACACACAGAGAGGAAGTGTGTAATATAAAATATGTAAGTATTGTTCACCTCATTTGAAAGAGAAATTCCTCTTTTTCTAATGTGTGCATGTTTGTGTGTGTGGTCTGTTGAAGAAAGCAGAAATTATGGACGCAGCACCCATGACTGCTGCACATAGCCTGTAGTATAAGAGTCCAGTTGGCCTTTTGTACAACACTGATAGTAAACATGTATATGTCACTACTACACTTCCTAGGTCTGGTCGTCTTGTTCCTCTGTGACATGACTGCATATCTAAAACAACAGGTCAGGTTTGAACCAAACTGGTTCCCAAATTGTTGGGAACCAGGAACTGGTAATCACATGACCTGCTTTTGAACCTTTAACTAAATCCATACACTGTAATTTTATTTGCACGTTTGCTTGAGATAAATAACTGGACATTTTTTCTTCTTACTATTGTAAGAAAGAAAGAAAGAAAGAAAGAAAGAAAAGTTGAATTCAGTTATTTTCTCTATAGAGGAAATAACGTGTCATGATGTGACTGACTGTGCAAGACGCATACATACACTATAATAAGTATATTATTTTATTATTAATTAATAATACACATTGTGCACTCTCATACACAAACTAATTACGTTAGGCATTTTAAATGAAAGAAAATGATGTTCTCTATAGAAAAACAGTAGTGTTTTTTTGTTTTGTTGGCTTAACCAACAGAAAGGCCAGATAATATGGTAAATGACCGCATGAGGCATGTTTGTCACTGTGGTCTGACTTGCATCATTGTTTGTGATTCAACATATGTATGCACTGCTGTATCTGCGGGTGTCTCTCTGTTGTCATTCACTTCCTGCTTTCTTGCCTCAATAGGTGTCTCTGTGTCCGTTCTCGGTCGCGCTGGGCATTCCGAGCCTCTGGAGCAGCGCTAGCCTTCCACAGGGGCGACGGTGGACAGCCATCCTGAGTGAGTGCCATTTCTTCTTTCCACGCATAGGTCTGGCTCTACCCGTGTCAGGGTGCGTCCCTCGTTTTGAATAATAGCTCTTCTGTTTTTGTCGTATTACAAAGCTTTTTATTTGATTTGATCCGGGATCACTTGGTTATACTCGATCCATTTGTCTGTTAAATCCCTGTGAACTTGCCTTGCCTGGAAATGTATTATGTACTGTATCTGGATGTTTACCTCTTGTTGCTGATGCTGAGCCTCTCTTTGTTTATCTTGTTTCAGATGAGTCCGTCACTGAAAGCAGATATTTATTGTCACGTTGCACAAGGTTGTCCTCAATTTGACTTAATGGGACGGCAAAGGCAAATGTGAGTTTTATATACTGTCCGACATCTCGTACATGTTGGGACAGACATCTGACAACTTCTTTATGATTTGTTGTGTCAGTGGCCTCATCGACTGCAACAGCAATTGCAGCACAGTACTACCTGCCTAAACACCTGTGTGGATTTACAGCAAAGGTGCTTTTATTGTCACATACATGTAGCGAAAGATGTTCTCTGCATTTAACCCATCCCTCAAGGGAGCAGTGAGCAGTCCAGTGCAGCGCCTGGGGATCCACTCCAGATATCCAGATAGAGGCCAGTGTCTCTCGCTGATAGGAGAGAGTGAACCTAACTTGTTTTTTTAATGGATAGAGTTATATACAGATCCTTTATTGGTGTTGCATGATTTCATTGACACGTATATGGTTAAAATGAATGATAAATACACACCCCCACAAACCTGCATTGGGAACATCTATCTAAATACTTCCCAGCAAATCATATTTCCTCTTCTTCATATTTCCAACAAGTCCATTTTATTTACTTGTAATATTTGATGTAGAGAAGAGGGTGTGTGTGGAGAGAAGGGAGGGACAGATGTCTTTTTTTCTTTTTTTCTTTTCTGGAAAAACGGGAACCTTGCGTAAAGCGAAAGCAAACGTGCAGTTCTCTGAAAACGCCCCCTCTCCATAGCCTGGCTGAGTTTCCTAACACCTTGGCTCTGGCGAGTCGCGACACGATTCAGATCGGAACGCCGACACTGGGACAGGAGGAGGGAGAGAGAGAGACAGACAGAACCCGGAAAAACGGGATTCCAGTCCCGCTTGCCTGCTCACGGGGCAACATACCAGTCCCCTAGTTTCCCACGAGAAAACCTTAGGCGTTTTTCGGTCCTCTGTCATCCAGAGGATGATGGAGGGATGTGTGTGCGTGCGTGCGTGCACGGGAAGGGAGGCAGTGTTTCCATGTAGGTGAGAGGGGCTTCCACATCATAAGAGGCTTAGGGGTTTGACTGATAGGGTTTTGTGGACCTCAGCAAAGAGATGCAGGCAGGTAAACAGACCCAAACAAGAGTTAAGAAATGAGATTGATGAGGGAAAAAACGGTCAGATAGGCATCAACCCAGCCTCCAGCCCCCCCCCCCCCCATCTTTCCCCTGATGAGCTAATAAAAGGGGAAACATTAATAAAGACATTCTAAATAATCCCGAAAATTATTGATAAAAGTTTTGTGTTTGAGGGACCCCCCTTCCAAAAAAATATTAAAACTAAACAGTAAAGAAGAAAAGAAAAAACTATTGAACCATGCTGATTTTTCTTGAGCTGGTCCGCACTCTTAGCTAATGGTTCCTTTGCATTCTGAACAATTTTGTGTTGATGCTAACATAAACGCACATGTCCTTGCATGTAGCCATAGGACACATGGGAATACACACATGCACTCGCACGTAAGGTGTGTCTGAGGATGATGATGATGATGATGGCCTACCAAGCCCTTGCCACTGGCATCTGATGTGACCCAGTAATGGAGGTGGAATTGCAGGTGATGTAACCCTCGCCAAACTTCCTCCCTTCCACCTGCTAAGGCTCTCTTTGTTGTTGCACCGTGCCTCCGTCCTGGGATCCAGGCAAATAAAGTCACTACAGTCAAACCTGTTTGCTGCCTTCGTCATCTACAGCTATAGTCAGCTAGCATATTCCTGCTCTTCACAAAACAAATAATTGTGCGTCCCCCATAGCATTACTCTATGTGGGGTTAGGCTCGGTGTCTGAGGTTAAGTACAAATATCACTAGAGTGTTGTAAAATGTAATGAGTTTCCTACAGTTTAATATAATCAGAGTAGAGTATCTTCATATGTTTTGTTTACTAACACCTTTTCATGACGTTGGGGGTTTGAGTGATATTTTCCATTAGCCGGGGTATTAGGCAGAGAAGTTATCGGCAACTAAACTGGAAAAAAAAAATGCAAAACACACATTCACACACCTAAACACACAAAAGGCCATCTCTTTGCCAAGAACAAATTTTCCATCACAGGCCAGGCGAATTCTTTGTTATTTGCATATTCTTTGCATGGTTGTGCGGTGCTTGCCATTCTATCCAATGAGTTCTTCTCATTTCTATCTATGAAAAGGTTCCCTACTTTGTTTACACACTAAGGTCTATAGCAGGACCAACTAAACCCTTACCTGGAATTTCTGTCTAGATGTACTTTCTCCTTTACTCCTGTCTTGCTGACAGAAAACTTGCGTTCCGCCTCAATGCTGCTGCTTTGCGGACATGAGGCTTAGGGTAAAGGATCTGGCTAATGGTGTATTTATCCCTTGTGCAAACAGCCACTACAGAATCTGGGTGTTTGCGCACTTACAGTACACTACATCCTGTTGCAGACTGGCCATCTACCACTCGATACAACTAGAACTCGACAGTTTTATACCCCCCCAAAAAAACTTTGAGTAATACTGTTTATCAAAACTCCCCTCAGTGTCACCTCCCATTAAATAAATGATAACATCTCAACGTCTTTAAAAAATATAAATTATATATATATTGATATTGTTGAGATTTTTGAGTTATTGTCAGTCACCCGAACTTCGTTTTATTCTGTGTTTTATAGTAAATGGCGGCAGGCTAAAACAAAAAAGGAATCAGTGTTGCATTTTGATTGAACATCATCTCATCTGATGGTTGAATGTACCATACTTTTTGTCATAGTAATCAGTCAGCAACATTACCTTTCAATGAGGTCATAAATCGTCAAATGGCTGATTTGGGTCATTTAGAGCACTGAGGTGCTTCAGGGCAGTTGCTGTGTGTTTGACACCACCAAGCTGAAATATTATATGTTGAGACAGCAGGGGGTTTGGCACTGCTCCTATAGCTTCTTCTCCTCATCCTCCTCTTGACCTTCTCCAGACTATCCTGTTTCTTTCACTGTAGGCAGTCTGACAGGTTCAGCATATGTGTGTGTGTGAGTGTGAATGCGTGTGTATGGATCTTACCATGGGCCGCTGTTCATGTCCAAACCTGCCCTGGTTTCACAGGTTAAGTGAGTTTGTGTGTGTGTGTGTGTGCACTAGTTATTCTCCACCACGTGATATGATCTCTTAATTTCCTTGTTTGTTTATTTTGTCAGAGACCATGTACAAATGTAATGCATTCAGTAACACAGCATGGTCTTTGCACCAGATGTGGCTTCTGTTTACAGGTGGATATAAGAATGTTTAATGGGTGTACATACAAAGGTAGAGCAGTTCCGTCAATGAAATGCATTCTCCTCCTACTGGGTGACCTTGAAGGTAGGGCCAACCAGCTTACAGCCTCAGTACCAGCATCTTGTCACAAAGGGGGACACGCGAGCATCTCTCAGTGAGAGCCATTAAGACTCAGACGATCAACAGGCACATGTCTATTGGCTTTGACATGAATAAGGTTACACAACACAATGGATTGCCTGTGGTGTATACAGTGGCAGATAGAGAATACAGAGGCACATATAAAGGCGTGTGTGCGTGGTGTGTGTGTGTTATCAAGGCCCGGTGTTTCCTGTTGTGCAATCCCCCCCATCATACCCTCCAGGCAACGCCTGCTTTGGGCTCCAGGAACAAGATGTTCCCCAGGCTAAGTCCCTTGTGAATATTTTTACTGCTATTATATAAGTACAAGACTTATTTAACATCTAACCACTCGTCTAATACCAGACAGTGAAGAGGGTTGATGTTTGTTACCCATAACGAGGACAAGTTTATCTTTTTAAGGTTTTATGGTCATACAACATTCATTTTGAAGAAGAGGATTTAAATATGTACCAATCCTAATCTAATTTGCAGATTAATATTGTTTTAGAGATGCTGTTAATCAAACAAATTATGAAAACATATTGAATTGATTTAGATTTGTTAGAATGGTTTAAAATGTTGTTGTTTTTTTGGGTAGATTTAACGGTCACCAGTGATTATGTCTGCTTTCAAGGCTTCCACACTACAATATATCTCTACTGTAACAGTGTGTACAATCACCTTCTTGATACAGTGTAAGTCATCTGTGTGCATGATCTTCACTGATATGTCTCTATACTTGGTACATTTTGCCACGGTGTGGGGTTTCCCTCTGACTTTTGTTCTGCTTGTATTTGCTTTACCATTTATTTTTATAATTACATTTGCAGTATGAATGTATGTATCAAGCAGATGTGTGGCAATTTGTTTCTATGAGAGAGTAAGATTGCATTGCAGGGAATTTCCCCCAATTACAGAGCAAGTTTGCATTGATACCAGATCTGTCCATAATTCATAATTCAGTCATAGTAAACAGCAGGTAGGTGAGATTGTTTATGACTTTTTTCTGATATAATACATGTTTTAAACGGTTAACAATATAATTAACTATTATTGGTAATAGTATGTAGTACTGGCTCTAACAACACTTTAGGCATAGTGAATGATTGTAAGCTAATCCATTTTTTCAATTTCAGGAAATTCTACAGTCCAGTGAGTGCTGGAAAAAATATGCCAATGTTTCTACCAAGCACTCGCGCTGTAAATTATGAGCACACTCAATGTGGTGACTGCACCTTATGACAATATCCTATGACTTGGCAATGTGTTTTTAATGTGTGAGGCAGAGATTCTGTGGGAGAAGCCCTCAAATATAAACAAGTAGAGTAATTTCTCCGTCATCATCATCATCATCAGAAACTTTTATTATCAGACTCAGGTCCATTAGAAAACAATCAAATACAGACAGCAATACAACGCATACATAAAAAATGTAATAAAATCCAGAATGACTATACTTAAATATGTGTCCATAATCATTTCAAACAATCATTTGATTGCAGCTGTTTGCAGCTCAATAGCAGTGTGTTGTTTGTGTGGACCATTTATCATTGCTTTTATATGACTTGCATGTTACCACATCTTGCTAAATACATTAATTATTTATTTGCAATACTATATTAAGTTAAATTAAATTATATATATGTGTGTGTGTGTGTGTATGCATGCATACATGCATGTATGTACTGTGTGTGTGTGTGTATATATATATGTATTTATATATGTATGTATGTGTAGATATACATATACACATACATATATATTAAATACTTTCTATTAATAAACATGAGTAGATAATAGCACAAATAATATAGTACTTATGAGGTTGGCATGCTATGGTGTTACCGGTTAGTGTTTTTAGGTCATTGTGCTCCTGTATGGAGGAAGTGCTGGTGCTTCACTAGAATACGTACATTTTGAGACACCGTATGAAGCACCTTGGTAATTGTGGTGCATTTTAGGCACATAATGAACTCTGTGGGTAGGTGGGTGGGCGTGTGTGTGTCTGCATGCATGTGTGTGCAGGTACGTGTGTGTGTGTGTGTGTGTGTGGTTGCTTCTCAGGATGGGCGTAGTTGGGCAAAGCTCTGCACGTATATCAGCCCTCAAAAGATAGTCTTCACAGAAAAATAAATGAATAAATTTCTCAACAAGCATGTGGACGTGTTCTCGACTTAAGCCTGCTTTAGAATGGAACAGGCTGCAGCTGGTTGTATACATGCTTGAGTTCAGCATAAAATGCTGCACTCCTAGTGGGAGTTTGTAGGGGAGGAGTAGAGAAGAACGCCACTCTGTACTCAGGTGCTGGAAGTGCATGTGCACTCTTCTCCAAACCAACACAAGTGCCTGTTGTAAGGCTAGCGATATACCCACTAGCTATAGAGGCAGCAGTAGTATTGTGTTGTTGTTATTGTTAGCACACCAGCAATGTCTCTCAGTGAGCAGCTGTCACCCTAC